>APFE031301686.1:143141-235984 GCA_000404065.3 Pinus taeda
CATAGTGTTGGGTGATCTAAGCTTTTCATGAGGTGAAGAAGGGCTTTCATGCTAGGAGGATGACGCTGGGTCAGATCAATGGGTTGTAATCCTCTCTTCTACTCTTTCTATCAATAAAGATATTTAAGTTCTCCTCCACATTCTTGTATGTTTGATGATATATGCATTTGTGTGGTCAAGATATATCTAGTCCTATATTGTTTATGATTGTAGATCTCTTTGCTTTGAAGGTATTATGCTGTTTTGACTTTACAGGTGCTCTTTGAAGCGGGGTAAGCAAGGAAGAAGTGGTAAAGATCTGTCAGAGGGGAGAAGAAACAAGCAAGGAGCCAAGCGAAAGACCAAGGTTAGTACTCCTTGCTTCTCTCCCATCTACTTCTCATAAAGGAAAACGAAAGTAACTTTAGTTTGTTTGTTTCTAAGATAGCTACCCGTCTTAGTGGGACTAGCAACTCTGAATGGACACTAGATTTCCCGATAACAAGCACCACAATGAATCAATAAGTTCAATCACAGGGCTTCACCCAAAGTCCATATTGGCTCTTGCTTAATTCCACGAGATTGAATCCATTGTTTAGGTGGTTTACAACTATCTTGTAGCAAGCACTATAGGGGTTTGTAGTCCATTATATAAGTGGTTTAACAACACTTTTAGCATGCATCATAGTGACTTAAATTTCCCTATCCAAGTGGTTTAATATCCATATAACAAGCACCATTGTGATTCAATCATCCACTACGTTTCCCACTAACCACAGGGCTTAGACAGATAGTCCAATGGCCTTAAAAATACATCAACATGAGGAGTATCATCCCAAATCATAAAGCACTGAGCTCAATCACAACTTTGACATTGATCCTTTTTGCTTTTGCTCCAGTAATCCCCTGCATTCAAATGGATACTTCTTTGCTTGCTCCTTTGCTTGTGTTCTTTCCCAATCTCCTTCTATTTCCTTCCTTGTTGACTCCCCTCTTTTATTTTCAAGTCAATGTCTCTCTTTGCCTCTATCCATGAGGGGGATGGGGATGGGAGTAGTCCTCTACCCATACGCCAAATCTCATCTCTTCAATGTCTCTTAACACAATGGTTAGGTTGGTCAGGAAAGGTGTTAAGGAGTTTGGGGTGTGGTTGGCTATGACTTGCTCACAACATGAAATATGCCTTCCCCCCCCCAGGATTTTGATCCATGTTTCCCACTCCTTGTGTCAACCACCAATTGATTTTACATTAATATTCATGTGTTCAAAATCAATTATGTTGGTCAGTGATGGATCCCAAACTAGCACTTACCCAATCATATTTACATATATGGGGTGAAATGAAAAGGGTTGTTACAAATGCCACCCCCTTAAGGGAACATCGTCCTCAATCTTTTATACATAGAAAACAAAAATAAATATTGAGATATATATGTACAACGATTACATCTGTTTATACATTAAACAATAATCGATAGAGCACTCTCATTTGATCTGAAATCTCCCAAGTTGCTTCATCTAGCTCAAGTGTTTCCATTACACTTTGACATACTCTATTACGCAATTTTGGAGCACAGTCTACCTCTGGTCTAAGATGCATATTGGTTCTAATTGGAATTCTCCCTTGGTTTTTTCCTCTATCATAGACGAATCAATGACATGATTAATGTGACACATATACTTTTTAAGCAAGGAAATGTGAAATATATTTTGTGCTTTCACGATGGGTGGTAAGGCCAACTTGTAAGCCATCAGTCCCACTCTTTATAAAATATGAAGCATTCCACAAAACTCGGGTGCTAAATAGGAACAAGACCCCACTTTTAGTGAGATCTTCCTTGGTCTGATGTGGAGATATACATGCTCTCCCACTTGGAATTCTTTGTGCATTCATTATTGATCTTCATAACTCTTTTTCCTATCTTGGGAAGCCTTCAAGTTCTTCCTAAGGTTGAGCACTTTGTGCTCCATTTCCTTCAGCATGTTAGGTCCAAGAACTAATATACTCACTCAATCATCCTAGTTAATAGGAGTGTTACATTTTTTACCATACAACACTTAAAAAAGGCTCATCTTCAATGATTCTTGATACCCATTGTTGTATGCAAATTCAACTAATGGTAGGAATTCCTCCCACCTTTTTGGTTGATGAATGACATACATCCTAAAAATGTCCTCTAAATTTTGATTTACCCTTTATGTTTGACCATATGTCTGAGGATGATATGTTGTACTAAAATCTAGTCGAGTCCAAAAGCCAACAAACAATTCCTTTCAAAAATTTGATGTGAACTTGGCATCCCGATTAGAGATGATATTCTTGGGTATGCGATGTAGTTTGAATATTTCTTTCATGAAAAGTTAAGCTATGCCAATGGATTTGTGGGTGGACTTGACAACTATAAAGTGATTTGCCTTGCTCAACGTGTCCACTAACACCATAATGGCATCATGTTGTTTGGATGTCTTCGGTAATATTGTAATGAAGTCCATAAATATGAATTCCCATTTCCACTAAGGAATTGGGATTGCTTGCAACAATCCCACTGGGTACCTACGTTATACTTTCATTTGTTTCCATTTCATGCTCTTTATGCATGTTATCATTTTTTGATAATCAAGGTGACTTGATTAAGGTCTCTTATGAAATTCATCCATCATTAACTTCTTCAAATCAAGTACACAAGACTCATACCATCAAGCTTTAAACACAACATACCATCCTCAATGATCTTTTAATTCTTGTTAAGATCACAAAACACTGAGAGAAGTGGTGGTGTCTAAAGACATAATTGTTTTTTTCCTAATGGCCACTAAGACAAATTAACATTGATTGTGTTTAGCCTTTAAATAGGATACATTGAAGGTAAATACCATGGGTGATCATAAGTTTGGAGCCCAAAAGCTTTCCGTAACTTAATTGAATCAAGTTTACCTAAACTACACTAACAATCCCCCACTTAAACTTAACTTGGGGAGATTAAACTGGTCCCAATAATTCATCAAGCATCTCACCTAAGATCTCACATTCCTCCCCTCAAGCTAGGTATCGGTACACTTACCACCTTAGTACCTCTCCATGTCGTCCATTCCACAACTTGGTCATTACTTTTGTCATTGCATTTCATGTATGGCTGAACAAAATTTTAAGACCTTACAACAATGTGTGCTCCTATGCAACATGTATGCCTGAACACTAGGTCTTACAACTTCCTAGAGGAATACACCTGTGTATGATAGAATTTCACAACTTCGAACAAAACCCTTAGGGTGTTCACACATCAAACACTGGATACTTCACTAAACATCAACACCATTTACTCCATCTTTGTTTCCTTGTCCATACCACTTCTCTCTCTCATTATATCTTGGGAGATCCATACCTTGACCTAGTTTTACAACATGACTTGCACTTTCCTAATCCACATGATCTCTCATCATCCCAAATCACATCTTTAAAAGGAATTCATTATGCCTTATCAAAACCATCACAATGTTTAGTTGCACATGCACACTCTCTTCTCAATGGCTTCTCCACGACCTCCAAAAACATGTTTGCATCCCTACTTTACCACTGTCAACAATATCTTCTAAACCATATGGCCTCATTCATCTCACTTTAGGAAATCACTACCTATAAGGCCCTCTCTTGCAACACTAGGGCTAACTTTATGGATGCCTCCTCTAACCTAAACCTGGTATGGCCATATTTTCACATTATGTCATGCTCTTCTTAATTCACCACATTGTTGCTACCCAAATCTTTTTCTCAACATGTCCCTACCAGAAGCTCCACTTTCCTGCCTCTTATTGCTAATTGGACTGTTAATTTCCATGCCTCCCATAATAGTTAATCGCCTTCTTGACTAGTACTCTACTTCTCGCATTACCTCTCTACATGACATGTAATCCTATGACACAAACTAGTAATATTCCACATAACCCTAAATTCCTTGCAATGATTTTATGGTATCTGATTGGGGGTCTTCTCTCATTTACAATCATCACCAATAAGCTACTCACATGGTTTCCCAATGAGATAAAGACCATACAAAAAGTGTTATTGAAGCTCCATAGGGCATCATGCCCCTGACTGTTGAAAACCTTCAATTTCCCAATGCACCTAGTTCTCACTTCAAAGCCAACGGCACCACCCTATGTGCTGATGAGCGCTAGTATTGCAGCAAGAATGTTGCAACTCCTGGGGCTACCAACTTTACTTTATCAACCCAGGGTTCATACAAACTTAGAGGTGACAGTACTGTATACACAAGCAGATGCAATGGATCCACTCTTTGTCACTGTTGAGTTGGTGATAGACCACTATGATTTCTCAAACTAGCCTTCTATTAATTTAGAAGAAGTTTGATTACCAATGAAGAAAGGGGAATTTTACCCTAATTGAAAGAATTGAAATATTGTCTACTACAATAATGAAAGACTAAAATAAATGCTTTAAACACACAACTCATATAACTATTTGTTAAGAGATATTGCTTCAAAATAATTCTAAGATAACATGTGTGTAATCATAACTATCCTAGGCATGCAATCTGAGATAATCAAACACTTTACTGTTGTGCATATGAATGAACACAATAACTCTTTTTTCCTTTTTGTCCTTTTTTTTGGGAAAATGTGAATGCTAAATCTTCTTGGTGGTATGACAGGTGGGTTAGAGATGGTTGTGAAGGGTCAAATGGCTTAGGAAGAAAACATGGGTCTTCTCCCAACTTTCTAAATGCATGTTCCTCAAATCGACCTAAGGGATGAAATGCCTTTGCCACCTCAAGTTATTTTCGAGCCATTTGACAAGTGGGGCATGGATTTCATTGGACCCATTGACCCTCCATCCAAGCAAAAGCAGTACATCATTGTGTGCACTGACTCTTTAACCAAGTGGGTTGAAGCCAAGGCCATCAAAGCAGCAACAAAAGAAAAAGTGGCTAAATTCTTAAGGGAAAATGTATTTTATAGGTTTGGGTACCCTAGAGAATTGGTCACTGATTAAGGCATTCAATTTACATCTCACATGATTGAAAATTTGCTAAGACAACACAAGATCAAGCATAGAACATCCACCCCTTACCACCCACAGGATAATGGGCAAGTGGAGGTAACCAATAGAGCACTGGAAGGCATTCTGACTAAGGTGATTAGCAGCAACAGAAAGGATTGGGTAGATTAGTTGAGGCCACTTGGGCCTACAATACCACCTGGAAGATCACCACTAGATTCACTCCTTATGAGCCGGTCTATGGGAAGAAAGCCCTGTTGTCCATTGAATTTGAATACAACACCTTAAGAATGGCAAAACAACTGGATCTAGATCTCACCAGGGCACAACAAGAAAGATTGCTCCAGCTAAATGGGTCAGATGAATTTAGGATGCAGGCCCTCCTACACATAGAGGTGACTGAAGTTCAAAGGAAATTTCACATGACAAGAATATAAAGGACAAGTAGTTTCAAGAAGGTGATTGGGCTTTGTTGTATGATTCCAGACAGAAGGATTTTAAAGGCAAGTTAAGGACTAGATGGTTAGGGCCTCATGTCAGAGAAAGTTGTCATGATAATGGTTCAGTACAGATAAGAACCATTGATGCAGAGGCTATCCCTTTACTTGTCAATGGGTACAGATTGAAGGTCTACAAGAAGCCCTTGTCAAAGCAAGAATTCATCAATGGCATCAGCAAGACAGTGATGGTGGTGGATCATGTCTCAGCTTCCACCCCATCAAGTCCCTGACAAAATAAAAGAGGAAAAAAAAAAGAAAAAAAGAAGAAAAAATAAAGAGATTCAGGTGAAAACCTCCATGAGGCATCTGAGTCCCACTGTTGGGTTCAAAACCTCTTGAGGTGGCCCAATGGTGTTGAAAAAAGAAAATATATAAAGATCTATGGGTGAAAACCTCTTTTGAGGCACCCAGGGCAAACAACTAAGATGAAAACCTCCTTGGAGGTAGACTAGTTTTCTAAAAATAGAGAAAAAAAAAAAGAGAAAAGGTAAAAAAAAATTGGAAATGTTGTTTACAGGTCAGAAAAAGGAAAATAAGCTCAGCTTGAGAGGAACAGAAGGACCTAAAAAATCCATGTTTCAATCCCTCCATCTCATATTCTTCATTATTTCATCCATTCTTCCATTTATGAACTCTTCCAGCTCAGTTTACACAGGCTCTGTATTTTCTACAGGATTCTCTGTAATCCTACAAGATTCCCTGTAAACCTACAAGAGTTTCCTATAGGAATTATAGTGGCCTTGAAATCCCAAGAAAAGTGAACTTAGAGTAAGGGGATAACAAGCCTATGTCTGAAAAAAACATTCACTCCACCACATCATCGCTAGGTCTTCCATCACCATGTTACCCCTGCATCTATCTAATAATCAATTCAAATATAATATAATATATATATATTAAAAAAAAAAAAGAATAGGGAGAGAAGGAGGATAGAGGTACAATACCTGAAGACCACAACTCTCACCTACCATTCACTACAACCCTTCTCTACTAATGTCAACAACCCTCATGCTCCAGAAGTGAGAAAAAGTATGAAAGTTTAGGGGAGAGGCAGCTACAAGACATCCTGTAGGAAATCATGTAGCATCCTATCCCATAAAGGAAACTTCCCAAATTTGCATCCATCTTCAGCACAAAGATTCCAAGGTTGAGGAAGCTCCTCTAGAGCTCAACAGCAATAGCAAGATCACCAGCATCACTCTCTAGCACCTACACATCAAAAGAAACAAGCATCAAAAGAGGTCAATAGAAAGAAGGATATGCAACAAATACACATCACAAAGACATCCTTCTCCGGCATGCATCATCATTAAAGCATCTTACCCATAGGTATGTCATCTTACTCATGCTCTCTCGTTAGTACGATATGATCAAAACTGTAGGATCATGTAAGAGTTGGTTTTATAAGCAAAGGTGGCCCATTAACTTGGCCGCCTTTGGCCAGTCGACGAGGAGAAAATAGTTAGACCACTCCACACATGGTAGTTACAGTCAAATAAAAAGAAAAAGGAGATAAGGCCAAAAATGGTTAAGTTACGGAGGAACGAAGTGGGAGATGATTATGAGGTAAGGTGGAACGATGAACTGCTAGTGGGACCAACAGTCCAAAAGGAGGTGCTCTTACTTAGACAGCCAGCAAACCATCCCACACGATCATCCATATAAGGAAATAAAACATCGATTCATCGAAAAGAGGTTGCTCTCGGCCTTCTTGGTGCAGCACCTACAAGAGATAGTTAACATTTTGTAGCGCAGGAGACCTACAGGATCCTACATGAAAACCTACAGGATACAGAGCAGTCAATCTACAATATTATCAGTGGGCACTAAAGGGAGGATAAATCAAAGGTTGTCCTCAACATAATGTAACAAGTAAGGTAGGAGCTATGCCTTCCATGTTTTATAGTTAAAAAGAAGAAAAATCCTCATTTGATTAAGGAAATTGCAGACTAGGAGAATTGTGTTGCAAAGATAACACTCCAACTTCTCTCACCCACCGGAATTCTTGAATTATATCCATCCAAGCCTCCATAATTACCAAGGAAAGATGACAAGAGGCTTTAACAAGAGAGAACCCACAAACACAGTAAGGATCCACCAACATCCTCCTGTAGTAGAAATTTTCACAAGGCACCAATGGATGGGGTTCTTTGAGAGGATGATAGGATACAATGATGAAGTGGCCAAAGACTTTTCTCTCTCACTCATACCCCTCACTCAGAGCCATGCCACTACTGTGGTTAAAGGCCTATAAGTAGAAATCACCCCTGAAGTTATAAGAAGAATCACTACACTCCCTTTAGGGTTACCATGGATAAAAGAAGATAAGGGTAATAACACCCTTGCAAAGAAGAAATTATTTTTGGAAGGGAAGGAGCCAATGGAAGACAAAAATGGGGTCAGAAGAGGAAGCATTCCATACCCTTGGAATGAAGTTGGTTAACACCTCATTAAATACATATCATGTGAAGGGAGATACAATGCGATGTATGGAACCACTTCATACTCCTCCAAGAACTGAGATTTGGAGCAAACACACCTCCTCAAAATAGATTAAGTAAACCCTACATTCTTCTTTAATCAATGATAGACATGAGCATCAAAGTGTAGGAGGGAAAAAATAAACAACTAGCCCATCATGGGTTGATCAAAATCATCCTAGAAGATGCTCTACAAAACCTAAGACACTGTATTACATGGACAACCTTCAAAGACATGCAGGCAGGAGGGGCAATTCAAGCTCTTGAATATGAAAAAAGCCTCACTGTTAGTGAGAGGGAAGAAGAAAGAAAAGAAGAAAATCAAGAAGAAATAGAAGAAGAAAATGAAGAGGAAACAGAAGAGGAAAAGAGGAAGAAAAGGAGGAGGAGAATGAAGAAGAGACAGAAGAAGAAACAAAAGAAGAACAAAAGAAGAGACAGAAGAGCAGAGTGAGGAACTAGAGGAAGAATAGAAAGAGAAAGATAAGAATGATAAGGAGAATGGAAAAGAGGAAACAAAATAGAAGGAAGAACAGAGGCCTACAGTTCAAGGCAAAGAAGGGGAAGAATCACCAAGGGTATCTCTAGAACCCACTAAGAAAGAGGCAACAACTATCTTACTACCCTAAGTACACCTCTCAAGTCAAAAGGGAAGAGGCAAAGACAAACCCCATTGTACTTCAGAACAAGAAAGATCACAAGGATTAGGCAGGAAAGACCTCAAACCCCCACCAAAACTCCTATCGTCATTGAAGACTCACCAAAGCAGCAAGAAAAGGTAACTCCTCTAGAGAAAAACTAAGGAGAAGGATCATCAGGACAAGCCTCTCACAAATATCCCATAACTTATGTTAGGAGGCATGTCACAAGGTCAGCCTCATCAAAGGGAAAAGGACTCCTACAGGAGACATAGGCAGGCCTACAGGAAGCAGAGGCCATCCTACAAGAAACCCTGTCAAACCTACAAGATGTATAGAAAAGGGACCAAGAAGGTATCACTCCACAAGAAACAAAGGAATAAGACCAAGAACTGAGGTAACCGAGTCCACAGCCCAACCTTAGCTCCTACTACGGATTCATTGAAGGAGGTATGGTAATCCCACAAAATTTTTCCATTCCCTTATTCTTTGAGCTTGAAAGAGAGAGGGAAAGGACACACAGGTGGATGCAAATTGTCAAATCAAAAGGAGTGGAGGATGTAGGCCACATGGAGGAAAAATTGAAAGAGATGGGTAGAGAGCTGAGCAACATAAGGGACAGAGAGGAAATGATAAAATCTCAGTTAGAAGCAGAGAATGCATGGCTAAGAGGACAACTACAAGATATGGAAATCCAGTTGGCAACTATGGACAGTTTAACCTTGGAGGCAATCCAGTGCAAGATGCCAACAAAGTATTATGCCTTGTATCTCAAGGAACAATAGCTATAATTCCAAATAAAGACTTTAGCACAGAGAGGCACTATGCCCTTCCAGGACTATAGACAATTCATTGATCTTTGTGATCAAAGCACCTTCGAAGATAGAGCAAAAAATGTCTGAGTTTTACCTACACAACTTGGCCTTGAAAGATTTGAATGTGTGGAACCCAAATTCAAAACTAGGAGACTTACAATTGATGGCCTTAGCATCCTCGATGAATCATGAGGAGGCAAGAGCTACAAAACTGAAAAAGGTAATGGCAAGAGAAGAGACAGAAACTCTCATGATCAAAGTTAAACAATCTAATCCAATGGTTGTCATTAGCACCCACAACCTCATTTTAAATGATCCTAAGCTTGCACCTAGGTACCTTGTTGCACAAGAACAAGCAATCACACACTTTGAAGACATGTTCAGATTTCTAGGAGATGACAACATGAAAGCTTTCCAAAGGAGGTGGAACACCTTGCCTTACAGCCTAAAAATAAGAGAATACCATTCTCCTCAGAGAATGGGAGAGGCACTAAACATAACAACCATGTATAAGTAGGCTCTACAAAGACTCAAAGTCAATTGGATTGGATTGAGACTCAATCCACCACTGCTTTTAGGAATGTTGGAAGGGAGGAGAGAAGAAGAAGAAAGAAAGTAGTGGGAAGAGATAGAGAGAAAGGCGAGATTTTATTCACAGGAAGAGGAAACTACAACAGAAGTATGGGATGTTAGGGAGGCCACCAGAGCAATGAAGGACATGGACATAGATTAAGTTGCTCAGAGGATGAGCAACACTTTCAGTAGGGGGGTGATGACGATCCTCATCATTGGGTAACTATATGGACATTAATACACCTCCAAGCTTACTAAAATCAACTCTTCTCATAATTCCTTACATGTTTTAATTATATTTTGCTTAATGAGACGAGTAAAAGTAAGATGTTATGTCTAGTGGTCTAATGTGCATTGATTACAAGTTTCTGGGAGCAAATAATGGAAATTTTGGCTAATTAAGGTGTAGGAACTCGAATGAGACAAGAAGGAGAGATTATAGGAGATGGAACTTCCTCATTAAATCCTCACTCATTCGAATATCCCTTAATCAAATCACATGAGCTTGGAGTTGCAAGCAATCAAGTCATGGAGATCATGGGCAGCCGAGCCAGTGACATTTAAGAACCAGTTCATCTTGAGTTTGGGAGCCAAGCCTCCCTAGATTTAAGGAAGTTGTTGGAGACTTTAGTTGTATAAATAAGGAGGCCTAGAGCCTCATTAGGATTCAGCTTTTTTATGTAAGAGAACTAAGCATTTTCGAGTTAAAGGATTGTGGCAAAACATTATTATGTAATTTTGATATGATAATGAGAATGAGCATTTTCTTGATCCAGCACTGAGTTGACACAAAGGGTTGAAGCTCTTGGGTTAGGGCCCAACCCTAGAAGCATAGGTTCCTCTTATTGTACGTGTATGTTTAGGTTATTTCATAGATTAATTGTTGAATTGATTTTGGCATTGTCTCATTGCAAGTAGTGGTGAATTTGATTAGTTTTCTTCATCTTAGTCAACTTAGTGTTGGATCAAGGAAATGCTATAAAAAAACTACATAACAGTGTTTTTCCACAATCATTTAACTCAAAAATGCTTAGTGCTCTTACATAAGAAATATGAATCCTAACGAAGCTCTAGGCCTCCTTATTTATACAACTGAAGTCTCCAACAACTTCCTTAAATCTAGGGAGGCTTCGCTCCCAAACTCAAGATGAACTGGTTCTTAACTGTCATTGCTCGGTTGCCCATGATCTCCATGACTCGGCTGCTTGCAACTCCGAGCTAGTGTGATTTGATTGAGGGATATTCAAATGAGGGAGGATTTAATAAGAAAGATCCATCTCCTATAATCTCTCCTTCTTGTCTCATTCGAGTTCCTGCACCATAATTAGCCAAAATTTCTATGATTTTCTCCCAAAAACCTGTAATTAATGCACATTAGACCACTAGACATAACATATTACTTTTACTCATCTCATTAAGCAAAATATAATTAAAACATGTAAGGAATTATGAGAAGAGTTGATTTTAGTAAGCTTGGAGGTGTATTAAGGTCCATATATTTCCCCATTGATGAGGCTCATAATCTGCAGTAACTCCTCATACATCATCACCATGGTGATTTCTCCCAACCAATGAGTCTCCCATACTGCTTTGCTTCACACCTAGTCTAGTTGATGTTCCCCTCAGCTTGGAGAATAGGTTGTGCACCACTCTCCTCCCATCAATTGATAGGATAATGTTGTCAAATGCCCTGTGCACCCATTCGTAAGCTCAAAGGTAGTCAACTTTAGTATGCCCTTTCAATCCACATGTCTTTGCCATGCACACTGCCCCCTTGACAACCTATTGTTTCTCCCACATACTCTTTGTTCGTCATTGGAATGTTCAGAATTCTCGATAGCATGGCCATGATGTCAAAAAATATGCTTCAAGAAAAAAACGATTTCCCTCCACCAGAATGGGCCATTTCATGCTCTTTCTACATCTTGCAATAGTTTTAGTGGTCAAAAACGACTTCTCCACTAAGTGCAACATTTCTCCCTTTTGAGCACATGTTCGTCTAAATCGAAAAACACAAGACTCAATCTCCCTCTATTGGCACTACTCCTTAGCCTCTTGGCTTGGTTATTGCTTCATCTCGGGCTCTCGACGTCTTGTCCTCCAATCGGGCGATCATGCATTGTTGTAGGTCCCTTAACGAGACCTCTTGTAGTAACCGCGGATCAAAATATGTCATAGATCATGCTTTTGTCCATCGCCTCTCACCAAGTTGAGGGATTTTTTCATGAATGCGTCACATATCATAACTTTCACCAAACCCCATTACCATATAGATTTGTTGTCTCATTATATTAGCTGCCATTCTACCTACTCTATTGGGTGGCATCATCGTACCCTTAGGAGCAAACCTATTTTCCATGGGTTCTTTTTAGTGCGTAGCCATCTCCACCTCGTAATTAGATAATTGACAATCTGATCCTTCTTCGCGTGGGCTCTCCTAAGCTGCCCTTGAAATTTTTTTAGTTCCTACAACATTTTCCTACAATGAACCTTCAAAGGTAGGCTTTCTACACACATACTCTGCCATGCCATAATGCATTCCCCTTTAGCTCTCATACGAATTTTTAGGATCATAGAACATTGAGAGAAGTTATGGTGTTTAAACACATTGTTGTTGTGTTCCAAATGGCCACTGCGACAAATTAACATTGATTTTGTTTAGATTTTAAATAGGTTACATTAAAGATAAATACCATGGGAAAAACCCTGGGTGCTCATAAGCATGGAGCCTGAAAACCTTCGATAACTTGACTCAGTCAAGTTCACTTCAACTACCCTAACATTTATTGCTCATTGTTGTTACAAATCCATTTGGGCACATCAACCCCACATTACAGATCGATACTATTAAGGCCCATCAACACCTAGTGCAGTTGTTACATGCCCTAAAGAAGTTAGTCATCAGAATTCCTTACTTCCAAAGAAGTTCCATCACTAAAAACATCCAAAAATTACCTCTAAGAAGATTAGCGTAGGTAAGCCTTCATTAGGGTGCACTGCAATGCAAACCATACACTAACAGGGTGCTATGCAACGCACTTGGTCCCTATTTGGCTTGTGCTAGGCGAATTTGAGCAAAGTTCTGTGAGGGTTTGAAGATTCCTTATCCATTGGAAGCCTCTAGAAGTTTCTCAATTCTACCTACTCCTTTGAGTTCGCCTTTGGATGACAAAGGGAATTAGGAAACATCAATCCCCTATCCCTTCTTCCACGGAACTGATTTCTAAATTCACAAAGGAATTCATTAACTCCATTGATGGCATAACCTCCTTCACTCACCTATAAATAGATCACTCATCTAAGATATCTGGGATGAAAAATATTGAGTTGTAAGGAGATGCTGGTGCTATGAGATTAGAATTGAGTGCAAGTATTGTCATAGTGTTGGAGTGTGTTGCTTTTCATGAGGTTGATGAAGGATTGAATTGGAAGGATGACACCGGATTAAGCTCATATGGGTTGTAATATTTCCTCTTATTAACAAAGTTTTCAAGATTTTTCCCTTATGTTTGTGTTATATTTTAATGCTTCCATATGTATATCATGTTTTTGATTCCATGTTATTTATAAGCAATAGATCATTATGCTTTAACGGGTTTTTGTTTCTGTAGTTGTGTAGGTACTTCTCAAGCGATTTAACTACGGGAAGGAGCAACGGAATCAGTCAAGAGATATAAGGAACAAGCAGAAACTACAAGTAAGTTCTATGTTCTCTTATTTTATCTGTTGTTTATAGGAAAGGTTAATATTACTTTTTTTGTTGTTTCTAGACCTGCTACTAGATCTAGAGGGTTAGGCGTTCGTCCAAGAACACTAAATATTCCCAAAACAAATTGTCGACTCCACTGGGGAACAGATTATCCATCTTCGTAGCTTATCAGCCTCTTAATACATTTCTACATACTGTACTTGTGGTCGTTTATTGATTTCAGACCTCTTTCATTGAAAATTGAGTCGAAATTGTGCCAAAATTGCCTTCAGAATTGCTCACTATTATCAGTGCACTGTCTCTAACTGCTGCCTGTGCTGCAGTGCACTTCCCAAATAGGTACAAAGTGATTCGGTGCACTATCTCTAACTGTAGCCTGCGCTAATCCCTTGAGGATCAGTTTCCCATCTAGGAACTAATTTTTTTTTGCCAATTTTCTCTTATTTGATTGAGTTGCTGAATGAATATGATGTTCTATATCTGAAATCAGTTTTTCATCTCCTTGATTTGGCCCTACTTAGACTAGGATTGTTGGATGTTTTTTATGTATTTGATTTATCATTTGCAATCCATTGTCGCAAGGTAGTTTTGATCAATTGTTTTGTTGATAGAAAAATGTTGTAAAATCGTCATTTTCTTCGAAAACTGAAGTGTCGTAAAGTCTTCCTTCATAAATAATCGATTGATTTCTTTGTGCATTTGATTTGTATTTTCATTCTAAGTGTCGAAAATCTTCATTTCTTTAAAATCAAAAGTGTCATACAGTCTTCCTTTCCCTTTTAAAAGAAATTGTCATAAATCGCCATTTTTTATGAAAAAGTTCTGAATCGTTTGTGCATTATTTTTTCTTATTGCATCATTCACATTAAGAGTAACTGAAAAGAAATACATGAAATTTGCATTTTAGAGCTTGAGTTTGTGTTCTAAAATAAATGGTTTAGGGAATTTCATTAGTTTGTGCTCTTTGTTGTTTGTTCAAAAGTACTTCTATGCTCTATCCCTCATAGCTAGGATTTTCATTGTTGAAGTTAAACGAAAAGAGTGCATCTCATTCTAGGAATTTTAGGAATTTCAGAACACATCTCGTGGTGAACCTTTAAAGGAAAATTTCTAAGCAAGATCAACTTAAAATAAACATCAATTAATCTAAAAACGAATTGGAACTTAATGAAAAACATCAAGAGGTCTAGGCTAGAGATGCGTTCTGGCGTCTATAAACCTAGTGGCTATCGTTTTAATTGAAGGGTGGGTGATTCCTCCTCTTTGATCCGATAAGTGCTAGTACAGACTTGTGCTTCCTGTACCGTCGAATATATAGTGGGAGACCCCAATAGGTTGAAATCCTTTATCCCTAGGAAGCTGTGTCCACCACCTTACTGATCACAACGCACCGAACACAATATTCGGGAAGATTGGCTGTCGTACGTAAAGTCCTTGGTAATTTCTCTTTCATTTATCACCAAGGTGTATATTACAGTTTTGTGATTTGACTGGTAAACCCTCTTGTCTAGAATCTCCAGATCAGTCACTTTAATTCCTTTTCGACTCTTTAAAAGTAAAAGGATCATCTGAGCACTTGTCCTTTTAGGCTCATTAAAAATCGAAGGCGACTAAAGTCATCTTTTGTTTTTTCTCGACTCTTTAAAACTGAAAAAGCAAAGTTGTGTTCCAGTGTTGTAAAAATTAATTGACCATGAATAACATCCTTATTCGTTAGTTGAGTTTAAGTTGATAAAGTTAATTAGCAATCATGGAGGAAAATCAACCCAAACCCCGTCGTTCGCAGAGAACAGTGAGCCAACTACCTTTGCCTCCCAAAGCGACACCAATTCAGACAAAGTGGTCTCGTTTAACTGAGTCTAGTACATCAAGAAATCCTAGTTCTTCATCTGGGTTACCTGCAACATTTGTTTCAGTAGCTACAGAGACTCCAGTTAATCCAACTATTTCTGGTACATCCATTCCTAAAGAAGAAGTTTCACAATTACGTGAGGACATTAGTATTGATCCTAGTGTAACAGTAACCGAGGTTGTCCAACAACAAGTTGATACTCAATTTGAAACTGCTCAACCAGAAAGTGCTTCTAAACTTGAAACAGCTCAACTAGGAGTTGGTGCAAAATCTATCCCAATTCAAATAGAAGTTACATCTGAACCAAAAGTTGTTCAGGAACCTCCCTTTGAAACTGTTGTTCATTTACCTTAACATCTGGACTTCAAATTTCAACATTCAGAAGTTGTTACCCCTCAGACATTAGTCACAGTTGAAACTACACTTTCACCAACACCAGAAATCTTTTACGGACCTGACGGTCAACCTCTTCCACCGGATTTGATTGCCATAGAGGAGGAGATAGTAGAGGATTCTACACCTGGAACCCTGTTTCACTTTGGAATTGGGATTAATCTTTATCATGCTACTCCTGAGTACTTTGCTTCATCTGATCCTGCTTCCTTGCAAGTTCTCGTCGAATCTTTGGGTCAACTTTTGGGCCAGTTAACTATGGATGAACAATTGTTAACAGCCCAGACTGTATCATTTGATGCAGCTGTAGCAGAATCTGCTGTTGTAACTCCTTCGACATTTTCTACCACACCTTAGTTGCACCTATATGGTGAATCGTCCGTCCCGGTTGGTTACCATCATTGTGTGGAACCCACTTAGGGGTTGTTTTTGCACCATGGTCAACACCCATGTACTCATCCGAAATTCTACCTGGTTTTTCTCAAATGGGAACTCAATAGTTTGATCCTGCACATCAGTATTAGGCTGGGTAATCTAGTCATCAAAGACCTGTATATCCATTAAATACTGGATTGCCACCATATGGAGAGCAATATGCGTATTCACCGTATCCTCCCTATTCTAGAGGACAACCATATGGTAATTTCCCAGAATATTCAAGTCAACCTGGAATTAGAGTTTGTCATTGGAAACCAGTAATGCCAACTCAACCAAGACTTGTGTATCCAACATAACCAATGCAAACTATGTCAAATATTCCTACTACACCTGTTGTTATTATTGTGCCACAGTCACAAGTTCAAACTATTGTATCTCAACCGGTACAAATTGATCCTTCTTCCTTGCAACCACAAGTTCCAAGTCAAGAGGTTCAAGTTTATCAAGTTGTTTTACAATAGTCACTTGTTTCTGGAGCCCAACAACAACCTCAGGTTAGTATACCTTTATCTGGATTTACTCAGGTTTACACCGGTAGAGTTGATTCACGGTTAGGTCAATCTTTCATTACTGGGCAACAACAGTTGTCTCAACAACCGTGGTTGCCGCAATTCCAAAGACCCCAACTCCAACAGTTCCAACCTAAGTTTGGACTTGGTTCCCAAGCTCAACCTGGTTTTGGTCAATATCAAGCTTACCAAGGACCTGGGCAACAAAGCTTTGCAGGTTATAGACAACCACAATTTCAATCTGGTTATCAACAACCACCTTATACTGGTTCTTTTCAATAATCTTACCAAGGTTACCAAATGCAGATGCCCTACAATGGTCTGCAAAGACCTGTTACACAGGCAATTCCATCATATCATGGGTATGCTCAACCTGACTTAAATCGACAGTTTCCATTCATAGCAACTTTAGAATTACCAGATTTAAACTGACTCACCAATGATCCAATCGCATATGTACCTTGGTGGCCGGTAATTCCGCACAAGTTACCATCTGACATTCCAAAGTTTGATGGAAATCCTGGAGAAGACCCATTGAATCATGTTATGACCTTTCATTTATGGTGTTCATCCAACACCTTGAATGATGATTTGATCAGACTTCGTCTTTTCCAAAGAATGCTTATTGGTCCAGCTGCTAAATGGTACATTGAATTATCGAGAGCTTCCTTCAATAACTTCATCACTTTAGCCACTTCCTTTTTGACCAACTTCTAGTTACCTATCAGGAATGAGACTGGAACGGAACTCTTGACCAACTTTAAACAGACTACCTCCACCCATATATTAGATCATATTCATGAGTGGTAGCATCGTCGTCGAATGGTTAAGACATACGTTCCTCATTAGCTTTTAGCTAAGTGGTTCATAAAGTCCTTATTTCCATCAATCACTGAGGATGTGGCAAAAGGTGGAGTTGTCACAGAAGAGAAAGTTATCGCTCGTGCCCAATACTTGGATTTCATATACACACAATCCGGCACACTTTATGATAAAATCCCTCATGCACCTAGACCAACTTACACTGTTCCACCACCTCCACAATCAAGTAAGGACTCTCATGCCGGCGACGGTGTGATCATTTCTTCAAGCACACAAGCAACAGGAAGACCATTTGGTCAAACACTTACTATTTCCAATCAAGCTGCAAATGCATCATAAAACACTCTTGCCTCAAAGATTAATGTCGTGTCATTTGACAAAGGAAAAAATCCAAAGCAACCAGAAGGTAAGAAGAAAGGGAAGAATAACAAAAAGAAACAGGAAAATTACACTCTTGAGAAATCATCTGATTCCCCTACCGCGGTTAGGAAACCTCGTTATCCATGTCTGATGTGTAATGATGAGCATTATACAAGAGATTGCCCACATCGCTTTGAGATATCTAAACTTTTAAAGACTTAAAACACATTAGCAGTGTTGACAGATCCGTTTCCAACCCCAGAGACACATTTGGTTGCAACTCACAATGCTTCCACATCCCAAGTACTCATGTTATCCATCACAAATCAACAAAACGATGTTTGGTGTCACCAAGGAACAAAGATTATGGAAATCCATCATCGTCGAATAACCAGGGCACTAATCAACCTAGTACTTCGACATCGACTTCATCAGAAGTTGTTGCACCAATTGTACCTGAATTGACAATAAAGCCACCAAAGGGAGTTGTGCACAAATCAACATTCAATCCTCGTGCTCGAGCATCTCAAAACTATAATATAGTGGAAGATCTGGCTCAATCACCTTCCACTATGTCGACACTCGAGGTGTTGCAAAATTGTCCCTCCCAGAAACAAGCTTTATTGTCAATAATAGGTGGAATAGACCCTACGGATTCAAATCTTGTGGTTTTTAACCATGCGGGATATTCACCACAGTTACCGGTGCAATTAACTTTCCTAATACAAGTAAAATCTCTCAATAAGAACGTTCACCAAACTATTATTGATGAGGGGGCATCTACTTGCATTACATCCATGAGCTTCTGGAAAACACTTGGTTCACCGCCCTTGTCATGATCACCAACTACATTAAAAGCATTTGATGGAAGAACATATACTCCATATGGGATTTTGAGTAACCTACAAATCGAACTAGGGGGCAAGACAATAACTATTGACATTGAGATAATTGATGGACTCCTTGATTACAACATTTTACTGGGAAGGCCTTGGGTATATGCTATGGCTGCTGTCGTTTCCACGTACTTTCGTACAATTGCATTTTCTTTCAAGAGTGGAGTCACAGTAATTGATCAGCTAGC
The DNA here is from genome assembly GCA_000404065.3 of Pinus taeda. Taxonomy (NCBI): domain Eukaryota; kingdom Viridiplantae; phylum Streptophyta; class Pinopsida; order Pinales; family Pinaceae; genus Pinus; species Pinus taeda. The sequence goes on from APFE031301686.1 coordinate 162,311, forward strand.
CTTCTTTGCCAATAGTTCGCAGGCTACGGGAAGCATTCCATTGATACACAAAAACCCACCATCACTTAAAACTGTTGGAGTAGGTCTCCTTAAAGATCCTTCCCTGATGGGCACTTTTACCCTCCCGTCACCACATGGTTTGGCGGAAGTGGCAAGAGTGGAGACTTGCAACATGATTTCTTCAACATCATCTGATTTTAAGAAGATTTCCAACTACTTTGAAATTGATGGTCACGGCGAGGCGTTGTCGCTAAGCCCCATTGAATCATTATAGCAATCAATTTTTCAGGCTTGTGAGGCAAACCCTAATCTGCACTCAATAATTGTATGGGTAGATAGATCATTAGAATATGGTACCTCTTTGGATCCTTTTTCACGTATACATTCAACGGATGAAGGAATCGTCCAATCAATGATGATAGGAGAGACGTTGTGGGAAGATTATCATCATCGTTCCCACCTTCTAGATGACAATAAATATTATTCAAATGAACTAAATCACCCATCAATCATTGATTTTTTGTCACATTCTGTAAATACTGTATATTCTAAGCATAATTTGTCCAACATAGAAGAAACGATTTCTATAAACATTTCGACGAAGCCTAACATTGTAGAAAACATTCATGTCAACAAATCTTGTTCTCCATTGGAACTCGATAAGTACTGTGCTCTTTTTCGCGAATTTCGAGATGTCTTTGCATGGTCTTACGAGGAGATGCCAGGCATTGACTCAATTATTGTTGAAAATGAGATTAAAAAATGTACCCTGATGTCAAACCAGTATGACAGCGGCTTCGACCTATTCATCCTAAGAAAGCTGTTGCCATTAAAGTAGAGGTTGAAAAACTTTTGCGTGTTGGCTTCATTTTCCCTATACCTCTTACTGATTGGGTATCTAATATTGTTCCAGTGATGAAAAAACAAGGGACAATTTGAGTGTGCATCGATTATAGGGATGTAAACTAAGCATGTCCAAAGGACAATTATCCTACACCTTTTATCGACCAGATTATTGACGAATGTGTCGGATGTGAAATCTTTTCATTCATGGATGGATTTTCTGGCTACAATCAAATCAATATCCACCCATAGGACCAATCAAAAACTGCTTTTATATGTCCGTGGGGCACATTCGCTTATCGAAAGCTACCTTTTGTTTTGAAGAATGCAGGGGCTACATTTCATAGGGCGATGAATTATGCTTTCCATGACATCAAACACAGTTTTCAACCTTATCTTGATGATTTTCCTGCTCATTCGCGAAAACGGACTGATCACCCGCAACATTTGAGAGCAATATTTTTACGATATCGACACTACAAGATAAGACTCAATCCACACAAATGTGTGTTTTTTGTTGGCTCTGGTCGATTGCTTGGATTTGTAGTTTCGAAAGAAGGAATTCAACTTGATCCAATTAAGGTTCAGGCAATCCTTGACTTGCCTCCACCTTCAAACTTGTTATAGATACAGAGACTTCAAGGGAAGACAAACTTTCTGAGGAGATTCATTCCAAACTATGTTGAATTAGCTAAAGGTTATACATGTCTATTAAAGAAATGGGTACCCTTCCATTGGGACCAAGTTGCACAAGCTTCTTTTGATGCTCTTAAATATTCCCTGATTAGAGCGTCATTAATGTATGCCCCAAATATCAAAAAGACTTTTACGTGTATCTCGCTGCTGCAGATACAACCATTGGTATGGTTTTAGTTCAAGAAGAAAGTGGAACTGAACATCCTATTTATTATTTGAGTCGTAATCTCAATGATACAAAAAGCAAGTATTCATATGTCAAAAAGTTAACTTTGGCAGCCATTCAAGCTATGCAGATATTTCATCATTACATCCTCCTTCGCAAAACTACCATTGTATTAGATTGCAACCCTATGACATACATCTTGTCACGTCAAATTTTTGGGGGTAAGTATTCTAAATGGATAGTTATCTTGTAGGAGTTTGATTTGGAATTCATCAAATCTAAATCAAAGAAATCGCTTATATTTGCCGAGTTACTTTGTGATCTTCCCTCATCCTCCAGTGATTTCACATCAGAAGCTTCAATCTTGGATGAGTCTCTATTTCTGATCTCATCAAGTGATCCATGGTATGAAGATATACTGGTCTATCTCTAGACCCAAGCTTTTCAGCCTGATACCTCTCACTCTGAACAGCGACGTACTCGATACCAATCCAAATATTATCTGATCATTGGAGATACACTTTATCATCGTGGTTTCGATATGATCTTACGTAGGTGCCTTACTCATGAGGAGGCCGAAAAAGCTTTGAATGAGTGTCATTTAAGTTCTTGTGGGGGGCATTTATCCGGTTACACAACTACATAGAAAATTCTACGAGCTGGTTACTTCTGGCCAACAATATTCAAAGATTTCCTTCTTGCTGTCAGAAGTTGCCATGCTTGCCAGATATTTAACCGTAAAACCAGATTACCACCTGCACCACTGCATCTAGTCATTGTTGTTGGCCCATTCGCAAAATGGGGTATTGACTTTATGACATGTAACCCCACCTCGGTCGGGGGGCATGGGTGTATTATAGTCGCTGTTGACTATTTTACCAAATGGGCCGAGGCAATGCCAACATTGAACAACAGTGGCGAAACAACTGCTCTGTTTTTTTTCAACTATGTGGTTGCTGGGTTTGGTGTATCATAAGCTATAGTTATAGATCATGGGTCACATTTTCGCAACCACATGATGGACGAATTAACTGCTAAATTAGGACTGTCACATGATAGTTCTACTCCATACTACCTACAAACTAATGGACAAGTTGAGGCTATCAACAAAGTCCTTAAGCACATGTTGCAAATAATGATTGGAGTCCATAAATGGATTTGGCATTTAATCTTGTACTAAGCTTTGCGGGCATATAGAACCTCGGTGAGAAATGCGACCGGATTTATGCCTTTTAAGTTGGTGTATGGTTTTGAAAGCAGTGTTACCAATCCAATTTGAAATCTCGTCTCTCAAACTCGCGATTAACCTGCTACCTGACACTTCTGAGGAAGAAGCGTGTTTTTTGGAATTAATCCATCTGGATGAAACCTGTCGTGATGCCACATTGGCTAACGAGGCGCATAAAAAATGCATCAAGGCACAATATGACAAAAATGTTACACCTCATGTCTTCTCAGAAGGTGACTTAGTCTTGCTTTACGATCAGGATTCTGATAAACTTGGAGCGGGAAAATTTGAACCATTATGGATGGGCCCTTATATTGTTAAATGTGTGTTGACGAAAGGTGCCTACGAGTTAGTGGACTATGATGGGATTCCATTGTCACAGCCCCGAAACGGGTTGTACCTTAAACGTTAGTATGCTTAGTTAAGTATAGTAAAACTCACTGTATATATGCTTTTATTGCATTTGTGTGTGTGCTTCTTTTAGAGTTTTTATTTGGCTAGGTAATCCACTTCGCATTTGTTGCAGATGTTGAACTTTTCAGAACCATTTGTTGGGTATGCTGATGGAGCTATTCATAGTACGTAAAAGTTATCTTCTGCAACATGGGCCACTTTTGCTCCGAGTGGCAAGTTAATGAGTTTTAGAGGGATATTTGTTGGTCGATCGACAAACAATATAGCTGAGTATAGTGCATTGATTGAACTCCTCTCTGATGCCATTTCTCTTGGCATACGCCGAATCATCATTAGGCTAGACTCACAACTTGTAGTACTACAGCTTACTGGCATCTATACGGTCTGAAACCCAGCAATTCATCACATGTTCCTTAGAGTTCGTATTTTGGAAAGGTATTTTGAATTTATTCAATATCAACATATTTCCAGAAATTTAAACACATTAACTGACTCTCTAGCAAATTATGTGTTAAATAGACATTTGCGACATATGTAAAGTAAACATTGTCAACATCATTTGAATAGGATTGCATCACTTAACCATAATAAAACTCTGAAAGTCAAATAGATAGTTGTAGATAGTTGTATATAAGTTTTTACAAATAGTTTGTGTCCAAGACAAAAATTGGTCATCTCACCCAAAAAACTAAAAAATGTATGCAAAAAATATCCCAATAGACTAGTGCTGCTGATGATAACAGGTCACAGCCTGTGCTATCATACGCAGGAGTCTCATCCAACAACTCGACACGCCAATGGTATGGCACTGCAATTGCATAGATAACTCCTCTATCCGGACATCCGAAATACCCAGAATTAAACCCTTTATGTGATCCTATAGCTCAGCCAAGGTCTCTGCTAAATCCAAGTCTCTGAGAACTGCCTTCCCAACAGCTCTCTGCACTAGCACACCTGCCTCCTGTTGGCATACCACAGGTTGAACAAATCCAACATTTGCATACATATAAAAGTTTGTTTAGTCTTGGCAACAATAAAAAAACCCAAAAAAAGAGAAACTTTAAAAAGAAAAAACATTGTGGTCAAACAATTTACCAATAGCACTCCACTGTGCCCCAGCTGGCAACACTAGATCTAGATCACCATGGAAATCCATCCCTGAATATGGATATTCCATGAAGGCCGTCTCTTGACGGTCGAACCACTAAAAGAAAGCAAAGGAAAAGGAGATCAGTGACTGGCCAACATGCCTAGCCATAAGATCCACCCACCTCTGCATCTGTGGGTCTCTAGGTCCAGGTACTCCCCGTGAGATGTGTTGTGGCTGCATGAGTGGGATTCTCTCTGAGGAAAAAGAAATCAAGATAGACCCATAACCAAATTTTTTTGTCTTTCCATTCTTTACGTTGGTCAGTTGTTCTCTCATAGATGGAAGAATTGCTTCACACCAGTTGAATACCTTTGGCTCCAAGCACTCTAAAGCATACTACATATAAGACCTATTTGCAAAATGTAAAGTTGCGTTGCCAGCCAGTTTGGTGAGGGTAAAAAGGATTGTTCTCAATGGTAGATCACTAACATCTCGGATATTGATCTTTTCGTCTCTGCTGGGTTGAGCTCTTTCCCAGCAGAACTGTCGAATATAATCTCTCACTGATTCACCTCCTCTGGTAAATCCTAATAATGAGATGGGGGCACCCCACCTCGACAGTCTAGTCAGAAAGTAAATATCCTCAATGGTAAAGGGAATCACTTTACCCCTAATGTGAAAAACCTAATTGGTAGGATCCCAAGAACGAACAAGATATTGTGGCAGTTCAATTTGTTGTCGCATGCTAGATAATCGAAAATATTTCAGTAACCCACAATTCCTAAGGGCATCAACTGTTCCCTGATCATTTAGGGAAATCATGTCTTGTTATTCATGCTCTTGTTCTCTCATATAATGACCATTTTGATCCGATGAATGTCTAAAATGCAACGATTAGACAAATTACGATCCAATTTTTGCAAAAAATAGTTGAAAATTTGGGAGAAAACAACTATCAAAATTTGGTTTTTGCGCCCACCGCACCCCTCCATTAGAGATAGTGCGCTGCAATGCATACTGCCTTCTATGTGTATGCAATGCAATGCACCTTTCGATATAGAAAGGGTGTGTTGATCCAAAGAGAGAAAAATGAAACCCTAGGGGCCTCAAAAACCAAAAATTTATGCTCAAAATTGAAAATGAATGGAATAAAATGGAAGAGGATAGGGATAGCTCCTGCCTAGTCTGAACGACACGAGAAATGGTCCATAGAATCCTCCGCAATCAGCTGGTGAAGTTTGAGGTAAAAAACTGCTCGAGAGCTCCAAATCAAAGAGTAAAAGTGAAATGGTAAAAAACAATTACAAAACTTGTTTTTATGTTTATTTCTTGCATATTAATCAAGTAAATGTTGTTTTTTATTCATTTTATCCATGAACATGTATTTTTAATCCTCTTTGATGGAGTTTTTGGCAGGTTTAACAGCTAAAATTAGAATTTGATATGCTGAAGGTAAATTGAACATCTTTGACCACAAAGCAAAGTTTTGTTTATTTTTCGAGCTTTGATAAAAAAGAAAAGGAAACCCTATAGAGTCCTCTTTAAAATCTTTTCAAACTCTCTAAATATGAAAAGATTGTCAAGCGCTTGTCTATTCCAGCTCATTAAAGGATTGGAAATGACATCTCCCTTGTGTTATTTTACGCTTTTTCGGACTTGAGAGATTATTTTACGAAAAAGAACTAGTGGATTTTCCTTTTCATCCCTTTTCAAACTCTCTAAACATGAAAAGGACCGAGTTTTCTTTGTCATTAAACTCGTTAAAAACATCAAATAACGACAAACTTGTCCATCTAGGAAAGGCGGAATTTCACCTTCGCTAGACTTGTTAAAGCATCAAATAGCGATGGGTTCACCCGAAGGGTGAATTATACAACAAGAATATGTTATCCTCCTCAAGCTTGATAAAAATTAAAGAGGTACTGGTCAACAATGACTAGGGAAAATGGGAAAAAGTCGAGAAAATTCTATGCTAGCGAGTCACTCTTAAACATGACACTTTCACTTCATCTCTATGACTATTTGGGTTGGGTCATTCAGCTTGATGGTTATCACACCATTGGTCTATCACACCATCCATAACTTTTGTTTTGGGTCAATGCTACCAATTCATCTTAGTGTCACCGATTTGTTCGAGAGAAGTCATCCAGTTAAAACTTCATTCGTTGCAATATTGTAAACCTTCACTTTCATGACTGCCATTCCTAAACGTTGTGTCGTCGGTCGATTCTCATCTCCAAAACCATTTACCTCGTTTCGTGTCGTAGATGTGGGATACATCAATGCCCTCCTGTGATGAGTTGCTTCTTGTCGACATCAGCTCATCATCCAAGAAATTGACTTAGAAACACCCCTTCAGTGCCTTGAAGCTTGCATACATCAATGGCAAGTTTCTCGCTTCCAACAATAGGTTGGCATCAATGGCCTTCGACCGAAAGACTTTGTATGGTGTTCAACATCAAATCATTTATTCACACCATGCGAAATGTATTGTAGTACCTTGAGAGTCATTTTCATTATCGAAGATTCCTCTTGCGTCTGTTAACGACTTACATCATTGGCTAGTAATCAGACGATGTCTTTCCATGTTCGATTTCAGAACATCTATTCACATGGTTCGACCTGTACTTGAACAAAAGATTGGACAAGATTGAAGGCCTCAGATCTAGTTTCATCCATTCGGGCTGCGATGTTTCCAAGAGTACTAAATCAAATGTATAACGGCCTTACATAGATGGTCATCCTAATCATGGGTCTATATCTATAGAAACACGAGTCTATATCTGTAGATGACTATCTAATTTATGTACATGTAATGAAAGTTTTTAAGTTGAGCATGGGTATGCCTCTCTCAGCTAGTTCATGAGAAAAAATCAAATTATCATGATATATGTATTGTAATTGATGCAGGTCACCTTTCATTCAAAACCTCCTCTCCTCGTGATAAATTATTTCACCCGACATATATATTTACGACTTCATCCTTTAGGGGGCAACTGTTATAGATCCATTTGGGCACATCAACCCCAAATTACAGATTGATACTATTAAGGCCCATCAACCCCTAGTGCAGTTGTTACATGCCCTAAAGAAGTTAGTCATTAGAATGCCTTACTTCCAAAGAAGTTCCATCACCAAAAAAATCCAAAAACTACCTCTAAGAAGATCAACGCAAGTAGGCCTTCATTAGGGTGCGCTGCAATGCAAACCATACACTGACAGGGTGCTATGCAGTGCACTTGGTCCCTCTTTGGCCTATGCTGGGTGAATTTGAGCAAAGTTCCATGAGGGTTTGAAGATTCCTTATCCATTGGAAGCCTCTAGAAGTTTCTCAATGCCACCTGCTCTTTTGAGTTCACCTTTGGATGAGAAATGGAATTAGGAAACATCAATCCCCTATCCGTTCTTCCATGGAACTGATTTCTAAATTTAGAAAGTCATTCATTACCTCCATTGATGGCGTAACCTCCTTCACTCACCTATAAATAGATCACTCGTCTAAGAGATTTGGGTTGAAGAATATTGAGTTGTAAGGAGATGTTGGTGCTATGAGATTAGAATTGAGTGCAAGTATTGTCATAGTGTTGGAGCGTCTTGCTTTTCATGAGGCCGATGAAGGATTGAATTGGAAGGATGACACTGGATTGAGCTCATATGGGTTGTAATCTTTCCTCTTATCAATAAAGTTTTCAAGATTTTTTCCCTTATGTTTGTGTTATATGTTAATGCTTCCATATGTATATCATGTTTTTGATTCCATGTTATTTATAGGAAATAAATCATTATGATTTGACAGGTTTTTGTTTTTGTAGTTGTGCAGGTACTTCTCAAGTGATTTAAGTATGGGAAGGAGTAATAGAATCGGTCAAGGGAGATAAGGAACAAGCGGAAGCTACAAGTAGGTTCTATGTTCTCTTATTTTATCTGTTGTTTATAGGAAAGTTTAAGATTACTTTGTCTATTGTTTCTAGACCTGCTACTAGATCTAGAGGGTTAGGCGTTTGTCCAAGAACACTAAATATTGCCGAAACAATTGTCCCTTTTATTCTTGTTGTAATAATTCCTTCACATGTTGGAAGTGCTCATCTCATCCAAAATTAAATAGGAACGCAAAAACGTACAAATGTAATCATAAACACAGAGATGCAGCAGAAAAACACTTCATTTCATTAATAGAAAAATATTGAACTATGCTTACAAACAAAATGGAAATAAGATAGCTTGGGCGACGGTAGCTTATCTCTGAGAAAAGATGTGGCGGTTACATGCCTCTAAACTATGTTATAATGAAGCTCAAGGGCCTATTTATTATTATAAAACATGAGAAAACCCTAAACAACAAAAACCTTAACCCCGGGAGATGTAACACCAAGAGTTTGTGCGGCCCGTTGGGTTTATTTGGGAAGCCAACTTCCCGGGGTCGTAACTTGGTCATATTATCCCCATTTGGCGCATACGATACCTTGTTGGAAAGGTCTTTGTAAGTACTATAGGCTTTACCACAAGACCCTACCTATGGCTGCAGGCCTACCGAAGACCCCAAGAAAACGTCGTTTAAGGGGTCAAATCTGCTCCAAAAGTTCAGGACCCAAAAAACTGCTAAAAATAGTAAATGCTGAAATGAACAAGGAAACAGATGAAACTATTTGGGGGGTCTAGGTGGAATCGGCGGGTGGCCACCAATATCCATCTAGATCATTCCTCTTCCCTTAGGAAGCAATGGTCCCCATTGTGTGCAAAGCCTCCATGAGATGAGGAAATTTCTGTTGAACCTCGTCTCTAGTAAACCACTTGCGTTGGTGAAGGAGTTGGTTTGCTTTGACAACTCTATATAGCTGTATCCTCTATTGGAGAGTGTTATTGATTTGTGTGTCCATGATCTGAATAGCTGTGGCCTATTACATGAAGTCTGGGTTGAGCTCTATTGGTGTGAGTTGTTCTGCAATGTTAGATGTGTTTAACAATGGTGGAAAGTATGGCCAAAGATGATCTATATTGAACACTGGGTGAAAAACAAGGAACGATGGGATGCTAAGCTTGAAGGCATTATCACCGACAGCCTTGGTGATGGTGTATGACCCATATCAGAGCGGGAAAAGCTTACGGTGGGGTCCAGCAAGGTGCTCCTTCTGCAAATGTAACTAAACTTTGTTGCCCACCTAGAACTTGTGTGGCACTCGATGTTGATCATGGTGCTGCTTATACTTAGCATTGGCTTTGTCCAATACATCATGGACCTGCAGGTGGATGTGTTGACTGCACTCAATGAAGTTGTTAGCCCTTTCAACTTTGTACTAAAAGTTAGCTTAATCTACTTGAGTGGATGCAAATGGTATGGCCACAACAATGGGGCATAATGGTTGAAATCCCAGCCCTACCTGAAAGGGGTTGTGGCTTGTTGAGCTAAGGAGAGATCTATTGTAGCTATGTTAGACATAGGGGATACTTTCATCCCACATCTGTGGATGCTTCGAGAGGTACATGCGCAAAATGTGTACGATCATCCTGTTGACAACCTATGTTTGGCCATTAGTTTGGGGATGGAAAGTCATGGACTTAGTAAGTTGTGTATCCAGCATCAGCCAGAGACTTGACCAAAATGCACTCAGGAATTTGATATCCCAATCTGAGACAATGTATTATGGGATCCCAAAGTGTACCCATATTCGCTCAAAGAAGAGCTTAGCAATGGCCCCTACTGTGATAATCTTCTTGTAGGGTGCCATGATGACCATCTTAGAGAATTTGTCGATGACCATGAAAATGCAATTGTTGTCGTGCTTAGTAGAAGGAAGGCCCAACATGTAATCCATGGAGACAAATTCCTAAGGTTGGCTAGGAGTAGGTAGAGGAGTATACAGACCTTGCTTCTTGATGGTTGGTTTGGTAATGGCATATGTGATGTAGGATGTAATGTACTTCCCAACATCTTGACGAAGTTTCAGCCAATACAAATACTTCTGCAATACCACCACTATTTTCTCTACTCCAAAACATCTAGCAATCCGACTGTAGCACGCCTCCCAAATCATCTTGGCACGATCACTTAAAGGAACATATATGTGTCCTAGGTGGCATACAGTGCATCCTAAAGGTGAAAAGTTGAAACTTGCTTCCCTTCCAGGAGTGTCTGGTATATGCTACTGAATTCTGGATCGCTCTTGTAAAGATGTGGCCACCATGATGTCTCGTGCCCACATGAGTCGAGTACAGTGATCAATGCCATGACTGGTGGTCAGCTAAGGCAATCAATAACATTATTGGTGTTTCCATTCTTATACTTAATGTTCAAATGGAACTATTGCAAATAGAGGGACCATTTCTGATGGTGATCGTTCTGCAACTTCCCTTGTGTCTCTATGAAATGTAGAGATCGGTGGTCTATGTGGATGACCGTTTCCTTCCCTAGAATGTAATGCTTCCATTGACGGATGGCCTACACAATGGAATACATTTCTTTGTCGTCAGTGCGGTACTTTCGAACTGTGGATGAAAGTGTTTCATTGTGGTAAGCCAATGGATGCCCATGTTGAGTAAGAACTACACCAATAGTATAGTTAGAGGCATCTGTCTCATTCTCAAATGGTTGTTGGAGGTCTAGTAATGTGAGCATTGGTGTAGAAAAAAGGTGGTTCTTGAACTCAGAGAACACTTGTTCTTGGGTCTCCGACCAAAAAATTTTTTCTTTTGCTCTGCCCTTGGTGACTTGACTTCAAGGCCAAGTGATATGAGAGAACCCCAACATGAACCTATGGTAGAAATTGGCAAGACCCAAAATGTTGTGGAGCTTTGTTAGAGTGGTTGGGGCTGACCAATCTCGAATGACTTATATCTTGGATGGGTCCACATGTACACCATTCTCATCAATGATGTACCCCACATATTGAACCTGGGTCAGGCAAAAGGTGCATTTCTCCAAGTTAGCACATAGTTTGTGTTAGCGCAGGGTTTGAAGGACCTATAGAATATGGTGGAGGTGCTCTTCCCAACTCTGGTTGAAGATCAAGATGTCATCTAAATACACCACCACAAATTCATTGGTAAAGGGTTGTAAGATGACGTCCATTAGTCTCATGAAGGTTGCAGGGGCATTCATCAATCCTAATGGCATGACCAACCATTCGAAAAGGCCCTCCTTGGATTTGAAGGCAATCTTCCACACATCTGAGGGTTCGATAAGCACCTGGTGATAACCTCACTTCAAGTTAATCTTTCTGAAATATTTGGCCCCCTTGAGCTGGTCCACAAGGTCATCAATCCGTGGGATTGGGTACCTATTCTAGACAGTGATCTTGTTCAACGCTTGATAGTCAATACAGATCCTCCAGGTCCCATCCTTCTTCTATACCAATACAATTGTTCTCCAACAATGTGATGAGCTTGGCTTGATGTGGCCTTTCTACAATAGTTCTTGAATTTGCCTCTTGATCTCATCGTTCTCTAGAAGAGAGCGTCGATAGATCGGTTGATTATGCAGTGGCATGCTCGAGGTCAGATTGATGGAGTGCTTGACCTGACAGTGCAGAGTTACCCATGTGGGTGAGGTGAACCTTGCCCATCTGTTGTTGTTGTGCAAAGCAGCCCTGCCTGGAAGTCGTGGCCAAAACCTTCTTCTTGCCCTAGGGTTGAATCATAAGGAAAAAAAATTCTTGGTCATGGAAATTACCTTATTGCATTGCTTTGCAATGATCAAAGAGATGGCGGTAGGTGGGGCTACCTCTAGTATCCTATACAACTTATTAGCCAAAGTAATAATCGCAGAGCGAGGTCTAGAATCATATACATCATGTCACTTCCAAATGTATGGTTATCCTAACAATACATCACAAACTTCAAGAGGAGAAACGTCACACAGTGCCTCATCTATGAAGGGCTTGATGTTGTAGGGAAGGTGACGCTACTAGCTGACACGAAGATCTCATCCTTGGTGAATCCACTCGTTGGTGTATGATTATGGATTTGTTATAGTCTTTAGGTTAAGCCGCTTCACAACCTCTACTAAAATGAGGTTCTTTTGGTTCTCGCTGTTGACAATGAACTGCAGTGAAGATCCCTTCACCCACATATGTCATTGGAAGAGGCGTTCCCCCCCCCCTCTAGATCTTCAGGCTCAATCTCTTGGATCTTGGTGGTAGCCACGGTGGCACTTGGCTCCGCATCAATGATCTTCTTCCCTTTGTCAATTCCCTTATCGAGTTCTGATTCAGAGTCGGAACCTGCATCTAATTCAGAAGCCTTCCGCTCGGCCACTAGTGACTGCTTGACCTGACACTCACTTGTATTGTGAGTGGAGTTCTTATGGAACTCACACCATTTTCTCATTTCCTTCTTCGTCTTAAGGGTGTTGTTCTTTTCTTGCGGCTTCGGTGGGTTGTCCAAGGTAGCATCACCTTGGCTTATTCCTTTTTTTTATGTGGTTTGGGGGCACCTTTTCCTTGCTTTGGATTTGTAGATCCAAAGTCTTGCTTCTTCTATTTAAACTTCTGCTCAATCTTGACAGCATACCGACATGCCGTGCCGAGCGAGGAAATATCTAGGAACTCCATCTCATCCTAGATGTACTTGTGTAGGCAGTTGTGGTACTTGAGCACCAAATGCCACTCAGTATCCTTGATACCCAAATTTGCGATAAAAATATGCCCATGATGATGTTGTAGTTGCATATATCAATCTTGTTAGTATAGTTATATCCTTGAAACCAAATTTGAAATGTATATACAAGCATATATAACAAAATATAACTCCTTGTGACACCATATGATGATGTGAAAAGATGAAACTGCAAAATGATGTCATGTAAGTATTCCTTATTTCTCAAGGGGACCCCACCTAATGAGGCTTAAAATTTTAGTTATTTTTAGATGTATATGCCTTTTTAGAGGAGGATCCATGATGAAGTGCAATGGTTTGCACAATATTTTATGAAAGTGGCTCAACACCTTCCATTTCGATCACCAAGGCTTGAAGATCTACTTACCTATTGTCTAATGCTGCATAAATCTGGGGTATGATTTGAGCTACATTGTTCACTGTCACTACCTCTTAGGCAATATACAAACTTGTTTTTCTTTCTTATTAGTAAGGACAGTCCTTTCGCAAGTGGTTCTCTCCACATCTCCAACACTGGAATGGTCCTCTCTTGGGATCTTCATACTCTTCTCTTGTTTTTTTAATAGGCTAATCTTTATTGAAAATAGGGAAAGTTTGTTGGAATTCTCCCCTGGCAGCAGTGGTGAACTTAACATTTTCCCCTTCTTTCTTGTGTCCTAAGGATTTTGGTAATCTTCTTTTAAAATTGTTTTTGTTCTTCTTCTTCCCATTCGATCGAAATTCAACCCTATGCTTGGACTGATCATAAAAATATTTAACCTTTTGGATGGTATCCTCCAATGTCCTTGGCTCATCAAACTAAATCATTTATTGGTAGGACTGTGGTAACCCACTAAGGTATCTCTGGATTTTCACCTTCTCTTCCTTGATATATGGCATATACTCAACGAATCCAAAAATATGTGAGTATAAGCATCCAAGGTAAGTTTCCCTAGCTTATGTTAATTGAAATATTTATTTTTGTTGTCAAAGTACCTTTCAGATAGGTACTTCTCATAGAAATATTTTTCAAATTCTCTCCAAGATAGTTCCTTCTATCCAATGCTCTTGACGTTTCTCAAACCTTCCCACCATATATCAACTTTTCCTTTTAGATTAAAAATGGCTACCCTAGCCTTCATGATTTCATAATAGTCATGGACCCTGAAATGTTTCTTTAATCCCAACAACCAAGCTTATGCATCTTAATCCACCTTCTTATTTTCTCCATAAAAGGTAGGGGGTTCTTCTTTCTTGAACTCTTATGGAATTGATCTCTTCTCACTTCTCCTTTGTTGGTGGTGTCCTCTAGTTGCATCTCTAGACAATTGGTTATGGTTGTTTGACTCCCTTTCTAAAGTGTTGAGTGGGGTTTCTCCCCTCACTATGTCTTCACCTACTTTCCTATGCCTTTTTGTTGACTTGTTTCCTTATGCCTTATTGGTTTCTAATCCATGCTTATGGATCTCATATGGGTTTTACATGTATTTGTGCCTGCCTAGATTGTTGGCACCAAGATCATGTTTCTTTTGTCTTTGCAAATCCAATAGGCCCTGTGTAATCACTCTATTCACCCCTGCTTTCCTTTCTTATGATTTGACAATATTTTCATTATTTTCTTTGCAACTTCTCAATTTAGCTCTCAAACTCCTAAGAGTGTCCATACAATTCGGATACTTTTTCTCTAACCTTTTTCCCGTTGAGTTCTCCTCCTGAGTATGATAGGTGTTGGGTAATTTAATTGTGATTTAAATTGCTTATCATTAATTATCAATCCATGTTTATATACTTGTGAAGTACACTACACTATATGTGCTAGGACACCATCTTTCAATTTTAATTCTAAAAGTAGAATTCAAATTTATAAATAACAAGAAATGAATGCTAAACCTATGCTAATGAATGAAATAGAATGTGATGGATTTCAAATGAAATATTAATCTAAAAAGAAATTGAGTTTTAAAGACTGCAAATGCAAGGAAAATCTATGAGACAGAATCTAGTCAAAGCACACACACATATTTAACTTTGATGAAAGCAATGAAATGACTATCCTTGAAGGCAATGAAATCAAAGACAATTATTCTAATCTAATGAAAGCAAGGATATTGTATTTTAGGAAAGCAAAGAACTTTTAATCTAATGAAAACAAAGACACTTATGCTAATTAAAGCAATAAATATAATTCAATGAAAGCATTTGAACTTAATCTATCAAAGCATGAAATCTTAATCTATGAAAAGATTTGAAATTTAGTCTATGAAAGCATGGAAATCTTTAATCTAGAAAAAATAGTAAATCTAATCTATGAAAGCTTGTAAATTTAATCTATGAAAATGATATAATTAACTATGAAAGCATTGAAGACTGTCATGCAATTCAGAAATTGAATGTGTGTTCAAAGCTTAGAGTTCATTCATAAATTAAAACCATGATATGCCTATGAATGCTTGTCCAAGAAATCATGCAATGAAACATTAATCTATGATATGCCTGTGAACAAAAATGAAATGGGTGCGCAAAGAAGAAGCTAGAGAAGTAAATATTTTTGGTATTTTAAATGTAATTCAAGTGCTTGATCTACAAAATAACATAAATGTGATGATCATAAAAGAACACAAAGACATTGCTTAGAAAATTGGCAAACTATCAAGAGACTTGAAATAAACCTTGCAGAAAATGAGCATAAAAGAAACTAGTCTATCTTGTAGAAATGAAGCATTAAAATACACTAGTAATCACCAGTTGACCCTCCTAAAGTGCACAAGAGGTGGAATATTCATGAATTTATTGATCAAACACCAAATCTCATCATGAAGGAATAATCATATCTATGGATTGTATTAACTAAATAATGCATTCAACTTCAATAGTATTCATAACATCAAGCATAAGCATAGCCAATCTTTAGCATTCCAAACTTAAGACCCTTTGAATGGAGAAGGCACTCCTATTTATACAAAAAAAACTAAGATAACTAATTAATATATGCATATCCACATATCTCTCCTATATTCATAAATATCTCATGTGGTTACAACCATGTGTTAACATCTCTTCATATCCTCTCAGAAATCTCTAAAATATTTGATAGGACACAAACATGAAAACTTTTGTGATTCTTCTCCATGAAATGTGCTTGATCAATGATCTCCAATCTCAAGAGTTTGAAGATGAAATTCGAATTTGATACTTAGAGGTCAAATATGACTTTGTTGGAATCTTCAAATATGCCTACAAAAATCACAAAACTCAACTAACTTTTAGATATAAGTGAATACATGTTATTTTTCTAATATTTAACCACATATGCACTCAAAATACTAAAATAAATGCTTTGGAAAATAATAAGTATAAACCCATATATTATCATGAAAATGGTCTTAGTGTAAGGTGATGGAGCTACGAAATATGGTAAATACTAGAGGAAAATGAGAGAAAAGAGAGTGAAAAAGGATGAAATTTTGGAGACCCAACAATAGGATCCAAGCTTGTTGTACTTTACCGTTCCTTTATTTCATTCTAGAATTTGTGTATTCTTGTGTGTTGTCACACACACACACAATTGTTATTTAAACCTAGCATGAATATAGTAATTTATCACCTTGGTCCATTAGCACTAAGCATGTTGATTTGACATTGTTCAAAAAATCAAAACTCATGTCAATTATACATGCTAAAGAAAAGTACATATTAGTATTCTATCAAGGTTAGCAACCATAAACCAACATATATAATAATTAAACTAGCGTATCAAATTTTGATATTTGTGTGTGAGCCTCTTCAAGTCCAATGTTGAACTTTCGCTCTGATACCATTCTGTAACACTGCCCCCCACCCCATTGGATTTTATTGGGTTTTGGGAGGCATTACCTATTTGTTTTTAACCCAACCTTCAAGGTTATTTATGAAGATGGGGTTAACAAAAACTTTTATTTTGCAAGTCTATAAAATTTAATTCTGACACTACCATTGTGATCGGCTTATTAAGAGCTTTCTCACAATATAAAATTTACCTTAATCCGAGTTTAGGATCAAAATTCATTCCTTTTTGAAATTTCGCCTGTTAAAAGAGGCCATGTCATCACATCATGCATGTGGAATGCATTAAGCTAGCATGTCATTCTTGTGGGGCCCTTGATCCCTGGTCCATGTTATGTCAAATAGCCCTTTTGTGTTCTCACCCATAACACGTAACAAGTAACATGAAATGGGCAGTGGGTGGTATCCTAGTGGGTAGGGTTCAAACACCGAAACCTAGACTAGATAGACCCTTTCACCATCGACATCACCTATTATAAGTTCATGTCACTTCCATCATGGTAGTGGGTGGTAGCTTGACCACATCGTTCCATGAGCTAGAACCTTGGTTGGATCATCCTAACTCTTTTCTACTCCCCTTATTGCAAGGTTAACAATGCATAAGTCTATGGTGATGGGAAATGACTTGACTCAGTGGATCCATAACTAGAGCCTCCATCGGATTGGTTGCTTAACATAAAGCTCTCCCTACCTCACTTCCATTCGACTTGTAATTGAAAATTCCAAGGTCTGAGGTCAACAGTAGGGTCCACCCCCAAGCCACATCATCCTAAGCCATGTCATCTTAGGCTACATCATCTCAACATATTAGTCTCATGGTTTCCTCACCTGGCATTTGTTCCTCTCAATGGAAAATGTTGAGGTTTGAGGTCCAAAGAACCAATGGTAGCATTTTGACAGTGATGGTTTTTCCCTGGTCCCACTCTCTTTCCTTTGTTCACCCTTTTGGCTGCTGCAACTATCTGCTTAAGACAACTACAACACTTCACATTTAAATGTCAATCTAGGGGTCATTTATTATTTAAAGGTCGTGTGCAAAGTATATGTGGGTAAGAGATCCCTTTCTAGTGCAGGTTGTTCAAATGGACACATAGCTAAAGAATTCACACTTGCAAATCAAATCACACTCAAGGAATTAAATATATGAACTTGATGCAACTTGCCTCACTCTAGGAATTAAATCAAAGCCTCAAACAACCACAAACTCTTGATTGGAAAAGGAAGTAAATTGGTATCATCACACTTACAAAAAAGTCTTATCTTAATGAATCAATCCTTGTAAGTAATAACAACCGAGCTACAAAAATAATCACCAAACTATTTTGCAAATTAAGCTATGTTGTGTGTAACATGAAGTGAATAGACAACACCATTCAAATTGCACTACAAGTAACAGAAATCAAATGACTAATTGAATCATGCTACAAGTAACAATAAAAGGACAACTCTTGCAAGAAATAGGAAATAAACTAGATTACAAATAAAAATACTCCAACCACCCTACACGTAACAACAACTAAATCAAGCCCCAAGGGTTAGCTCAGTTGGTCAAAATTAGTGCCTCGCCGTTCGGGAGGTCATAGGGTCCATTCTGCCCGAAGCCCTTGGGGTTAGGCCTTGCTAGTGGGTCGTGGGGCTAGATTCTCTTCAGGGTCGATCAGCCCAGATTTTCTCGTGGACGTAGTGGCCACCCCTTGACCAAGGTGTTCGTGAACCACAACCCAAAAAAAAACAACAACTAAATCATTCTATAAAAGGATCCATGACCGGTATTTCAAGAGAATAGCAGGATGGGAATATAAATGCCTTACAATGGCTGCGAGGGTGATTTTAGCACAATCTGTGCTGGCCCAGCTAATGGTTTATTGGGCTCATTTATTTTGTATTCCAGCAAGGGTTATCCATAAACTGAACAGATTAACAACAAATTTTATCTGGGGGGGAAACAATGAAAGAAGAAAATTTCACCTATCCAAACTATCAAACCTTACTCTTCCAAAGAAGCTGGGGGGGTGGGGAATCATGGATCTCCGGAAGTTTGGTTTGGCTCTGCTATGAAAATCTTTATGGAGAGGTGTTTTAGGGGACAATATATGGAGCAAGTCCATAAGAAGAAAGTATATGGGCAATAGAGATATTTCTTATTGGTATAGGAAAAGGATGATAGGATCAGCCCATGAATCAACCATTTGGAGGAGCTTCTGTAAGATTGAACAATTTTCTCTCCAAAACTTAGTGTGGAGCTTTCAAACAGGTAACAATATAATTATTGGTCATGATCATATTGCAGGCAGAGAAGAAGATATTTCTTTTTCACAGTAGTTATTATAGTTTCTCCATCAAAAATGAATATTTTACTGGGAGCAGGTAATAGATGAATGGCAGGGTCCTCTACGCATCTGGAAAAATGCCACAGTGTTGGGCCTAAATGGTTTTTTAGCCCAACAGTGGAATCAGATTATATGGTTAATGAGGAACAGGGGGATATGTAGATCTGAAGCTGAGGATGGTCTTATCTGGAAGGGGAAGAGAGGGAAGCTTAATGTTTACGTAAAAGATATTTACTTATCTCTTCTAAAATCCCACACACCTCAACCTGAAGAAACTTTTTCCCATTCTCTTTTTGGAAATCTAGGTGTCCCTATAAGATTATCATCTTCTCATGGCTTGTTTTTCATAATAAAAATCTAACTTGGGACAACTTGCAAAAGAGGAACTGGTACGGTCCTGCAATTTACTTAATATGTAAAGCAGAGGAAGAAAACAATCTACACATTTTCCTAAAATGTGTTCATACCCAGCAGCTTTGGAGGAATCTGGCCACTTATTTTGGATTCAATTATGTATCACATTCCTCTCTAAAAGAAGCATTAGATTGGTGGAGTATTCAGAAAGCGATTTGGAGACCTATTCCACTATTAGTCTTATGGTCAATCTGGAAATGGAGGAATAAGGATTTATTTCAAAATTGCAAGGAAAGTTTTAAGTCTGTTTTTGAAATCATTATTTCCTAGTACAAATCTCTTTCACCCACCATCTCTCAGCAGAAAAAAGAAAAGTCAAAGGTACAAACACCTTGTCAGATGGGACTACCTGGAGCTTATTTTGATGGGGATGCACAAAATGGTATATGTGCTTGTGGAGTCTACATAATTACAAAGGAGGATCATCAATTTTCCATCTACTGGAATGGGGGAGAAGGAACAAACAACGAAGCGGAAGCAATGGCTCTATCAAGACTTCTTCTGTTCAATGTATTCCTAAATATAGAGTCCCTGCAGATCTATGGTGACTCCAAACTCATAATAGATCATATAAATGCCAAGATTTTCATAAAAAATCACAATCTAATTGGATGGATGAATATAATTGATTCTCTCTGGAGAACAAGAAAGGATTATACTATAAACCATGTGGACAGGTCCCAAAATACTCAAGCAAATGAACTATAAAAGAAAGGGCTCCAAACTCAAATAGGAAAATGGAAAATGAATATATCAATGGGGAACGAAATGCACCAAATTCAATATTTTCACTTCCAGGTACATAATTCTCTCTCATTACACGTCAGGCCTTGGTATGTACCATGAACCTGTTTTTTTCTCAAAAGGCATATGCTTCTCAAATTTTTGGAAGTATCGCCATTTTTTGTTTTTCTCACCTATTTCCATATTCTATTATTGGTAAGGTTTTGTATGGTATAGATTGTATCTTGCACTATTGCAGTTTGTCTTCTTATCGGGCTGGATGTATTAGCTCTCTATCTTTCTTGTTTGTATTGGGACTCAATGGTTATAATCCAATCATGCTTTTTTCGTACTGAAAAAAAACCATCCATCAAACGAGTCAATGCAACATAATATCCTTCAGGTAACAAGTGCATATACCAATTGTTGTTAAATGGCAACTGCTCACACAATCAAAGCATAAACAAATTATGAAATACCTAGAATAATCTAATTAATAAACAAAACTGCAACACCTAACTAGTGAAGGGGACCCTCCTTCACCAATCAGTGTTGCGAAAGATTGCTTATAGACTAAGACTTCATAAAATGGAGAATTGCATAATATTTTGTATAGAAGAGTAGTATAACAATTTTACTGCACTCAATTTATTGATACAACCCCTGCTTCTCACTAATTGTTCCACAACAAAGCAACCTCAAAGGCTCCTTTATTTCTACTAGTTGGATGGTAGTGACCCAATAGAATTTCAAAACTAATAATACATGTTAAGGTAAAATTATGTTGCACATATCTATGCTACTACATAAGTCAAGTTGGCCTTTCATTACTTTCCTTGAGCATCGGTCAAAGAATAGATGTTCAAGCATCAACGAGATTGCAGGAATGATATGTCATGGACTTGAAAGTAACGACATCGAATATAACAACACACCAAAATAGTTCATGTAAAGATGTCCCTCCTTCGAGCATCTGCAACCAATCAAATGCACTCTTTCCAAACCATCACATGAGTAATTCAAAACTAGTTGGAAACTACTTAATGATCCTATATTATCACTTGAATAATTTAATTTATGGACAATGTCATTCCTTAGTAAAAAATATATATTATGAACAATATACATAAGGAAAAAGAGGTAACATAGGACAACTAAGATAGTTTCAAGTCAAGATAAATAGATAACAAAGGGTGCAATTCAAGGGCTCAACATCTCCCCCCCAACTTTCTTTGTTGCATGTCCCAATGCGACCAACTTGAATTGAGGTCCTTGTTTTCCCATGAATATGCTTCACTCAAAGTACTGAGTTGATAACCTTCTTGTGTATCTTCTACTAGTGCCCTGAACCCTACTACCATCATAACCTCTACTCCCCAAAACTTCTTTATCTCCTTCTAGTTCATACATTGGCCTATACCTATGTAAGGGAGACTAGATCAAAGGAAAATGAAATTTCAAATCTATCCAATGGAATCCTATTTGTTCTATACATTGTAAATATCTCTTCAAGTGGCCCATGGATTTGAGAAGGTTTGGATACTTGAAAGGCTCCCTAGTTTTAATAGCTGATGTAGACAATTCCCATCTTTTTCCAAAGCCTTGTAGGGCATATGTGGTTGTTTCATTAATAATTTGTACACATTGTTCAATAACATATTTCTTGAAGTCTTAACACCATCCTCAAGAGGTCATGTGACCTATTGATTAGACCTTGGATTCTGATGCACTCGCTTGAGCTAACGGTTTCTGTTTTAATCCTTACTTCACAAGTAGTCTGAGCTCGTTCCATGTTTTCCTGAGCGACCTTCCATTTAAATTGGTGCATGAGGTGAGATACAAAGGTCCTCAAATGAAGGTCTCCTATATAAGGTGTAGGATTGAAATTTATTTCATAATGAATAATAAAATCATGTAGATAAAATTCACATAGAGTATGCTATATAGAAGTATCAACTTCATAAAAGGCCCTCCATAAGAATTCTGTATATGAAAACTAACAAGGCGTATCTTCAATAATGGTTGTAATTTTAAAATAAATTAATTTTTCTTGTAAGAATAGGGAATAGACTGGAGATGGTGGTCGACAACTCAACAACTCCTAGATGAGTATCCCTATTTGTTGATTCTCTTTATTTAACTCTTCCACTTGTTTTTTAGCAGCCTGCAATTTCTATCAATCTTCTTTCCATTGTCTTTTTCTCAATTTTGTAGAGGGTTCAATAACTTTCTCTCTTCCTTTCCATGCTCCTAACAATTTTTTAATTCTCTTCCAAAAGAAAAATGCCCTTTTGGTAGGACATCACCAATGTTTTCAATTTAACGCACTTTTCCTGTAGGAATACAAAGGAGGAAGATTCAATAGTAGAAATTCCAACATATTTTTCCTCTACTTTTGTTTGTGTAATTTCCTCCTTAAACCATATATCCTAAGGTTTTATCTAGGAAAGAGGAGACTTTTCCTTGTTATTAAATTTTTACCTAGGGTATTTAACTTTGTTGTCGTCAACTGACTCTTCAATACCCTAATCATTTGCTTCAACCTTTGATTTTCTTGTTTCAATTTAACTATTTGCCTAATGAGGATTGAGGGTTTTTTTTCACTCCTTATAATTTTCTTCACATTGTTTTCCATTCCTTCATCATTCACAACATCCTTGATGTCAATTGGTTCTTCTATAACTGGCCCTTATGTTACACATACAACATCCATCTCATATGTGTCGGGGTCTTGCACAACTGGAGCACCACTTTCCTCTGTGGTTGGTTGTAAAAACCACATTATCACTTCCTTCTTTCATGCCATGTTCTTTTAAATTTGATGCATCAATTTTTGTTGTAGTTGGTTCTTGTGGAGTAGCTACAACATCCAATTCTTCACTAATTCCCACTATAGTTGGTTCTTATGGAGCAACTACAAATGTCCAATTCAACTCTACTTTGTACCTTAGCTAGTTCTTGTGGAGAAACTGCATCAATTTCAACTTCCTTATTTATGCTTAAGTCATCTTTTATGTTGGTTGGTTGTTCTTTAGTTGGTTCTTGTGGAGCAGCTACAATATCAGCTTTCATCCTTGGGTCGGGTTCCTGTGTGCCCGACACATCATCCTCTATTGTAGGTGGTTCTTTTGGAGAATCTACAATATCCATTATATCACTAATGACTTCAACAATCTCTTCATAAAATCCATCAATTTCATCGGAAAATGGTTCTTTTGGGATAGGCTTGGAATCCTATCTTCTCAATACTGGTGGTGTCACATGAGGTATTTTATTTGATTCAAGCCCCATTGATCTTGTTCTCCTTCTTGGTAGGAATGCTACAAAATCCTTGACAAATTTCTTTCTCTTCGGAGGAGTAACTGGCATTAAAATAGGTATCTCCTTAGTTTCAAGTAGTCGAGGTTCTTCCTCTTGGGGATTACTTCCCTCTTTCCCCTCATTCTCCTCCAAGGGTGGCAGATTGGGCTCACATGACTCCTATTCATCTTCAAATTCCTTAAGGTAATCATTATAATCGCAATATTCTTCCTTGTTCTGCATAGGCTTGCTTTGTTCACCTTGTTGCCCTTCCACTCATTATTCTATCAATTCTAAGAATTTCCTTCACATCCTCTAAGTATTTCTCATGGAATCAAGGACCAAAAGCTTAACTAACCCATGGTTTGTTATGGTCATTGTGAGGTGCTTCACAACCTTCACAGCATGAGCCATATGTTGGAGTGTCTTCAACTAGAAAATATGGAATATTTAACAAAATGATTATGGTGTAAGCGTGATAATGATTTCATATGATAAGCAAAGATTACCTTATATCTATAGTTTTTAACCCTATATAAAAATTACCTACATATGAATTCTAAAACACAGAAAATAAACAATGTGAGAGCATAACACATAAAACACATATACACAGAGATTTCCCCTAGATCCCAAAACCGGGACAACCAGATTAGTTTTTCATTATATTCCTTTCAATGCTACAATACATATTTATACATGCCAAAGCATCCAATACCATGGACCGAAAACCATCGCATCTAAAACCATGTGCTAAAACCATGCAAAAAACCATAGGTAGGTCCGGCCAACCTAATATAGGGTTCAAAAAAAAATTCCCTGGGGTGTTGCCCCAGACCCCGTAGAGGGGGGCTACTCGCCCCCCTCAAACCCCCTGGACAGGGGGGGCTGCCGCCCCACCTGTGACCCCCTCGTTGCACAATCGGTGCAATGAAGGGGGGGGCTCCACCCCCCCGTAAACTACGTAGGCTAGTTCTAGAAAGAATATAACACAAAATTTCCTTCACGTCCTCTGCGTATTTCTCATGGAATCAAGGAAAAAAAGCTTAACTAACCCATGGTTCGTTATGGTCATTGTGAGGTGCTTCAGAACCTTCGCATGAGCCATATGTTGGAGTGTTTTCAGCTAGAAAATATGGAATATTTAACAAAATTATTATGGCGTAAGCGTGATAACAATTTTATATGATAAGAAAAGATTACCTTATATCAACCCTCGTATTTCAAATACTTCTGAACAAAAAGAGCTACATCCTTCAATAGTTTCGAAAAGGAATCCTGCGCGTTTCTATTTCCACATGGTTGAAGGAGTTTGTCTTCCATAATGAATTCTTTTGTTGCTCCAACCAATGATGTCCTTCTTGTAAACCAAAATTCTCCTTGTTGCGAAAGCCCTGCCACTCTCGATATTGCTTATTATATTACCACAATTACAATTCACTTAACTACAGACTTCTCATGATCCAAATTCTAAGCGAATTCTATTGTAACTCTTGCATAAAATCATTGCAACTTTTCAAAATATACCATCCGTCTTGCATTCTAAAAAATTTGACAAACTACCTGGTTTCCTCGCAACCAAATCACATTCTCTGGTTCATGTCAAACAACCAAACCTCCCATTTTAGTATTATAATAGGCTTAATTCCCAACAAATGAAGCTGAAACTAGTCTTGGTTGCATGCAGAGTATGGTGGGGGGGGGGGGATAATGTTGTATCTTTTCTTAATTTGGTAAGTTTACATTTGAATTGAGTGAGCATAACCTTCTTTGATTGGGTATGATAACGAGAAGTGTGTGATATAGTTTTCGAGGGTGGCAGTTACCCCCCCCTCCCCCTCAAACTTAAAATTTTGAATAACCTTGTTCATGGGTATAACGGGTGAAGACATGTCATTAATCACATTAATTCAAAGTAATAAATAGACATCAAATATCCCATAACTAAATCAATCTTATGACAGGTGAGGTGAAAGTTGTATAGTTGGCAGTTGATGACACAATGGGTTGTAATGATGTTGTTGTGTGACATGTACGATACTGCTAAATTGGCAGTGGAATCAACAGGGTGTTTGATAAATCAATGGGGCCAACCATTATTTAGCAATACTAGTACTTAGAGATATTGACGATGATCTGTGCTCTAACTTGACAAGTGTGGATAGTGAGAGATGTTATTTTTCTTGATAAGTAGCAACAACTAATGAAGCTACCCTTTTGACAAGTATCAACAACTCATAAAGTTGTTACTTGACAAGTGTTAGCAATTGATAAATTTGTTACTTGACAAGTGTTAACAACTAGTAAAGTTATTATTTTAAAAGTATCAACAATTTCCCTATTAAAAAAATCACATCGTTGTGTCTAGAAAGAAAATAAAATATATAAATTATTTTCTTTCTAGACACGACGTGAATTTTTTTTATAGGAAAACTACAGATACTTTTCAAATAACAACTTTATCAATTGTTGACACTTGTCAAGTAGAAACTTTATCAGTTGCTAACACTTGTCAAGTAACCACTTTATCAGTTGTGGATACTTTTCAAAAGGGTAGCTTCATTAGTTGTTGTTGCAATATATATATGTGTGTGTGTGTGTGTTTTAATTTAGATGGCAAGTGCCAACAAGCTAGTTTTTGTTTTTCATATATCCAACTATGCTCCTAAGAGTTTTCACATTGAAATTTTATTATTATGTATATTTTTAAATTCAAATGGTAAGTGCCAATAAGCTTGTTTTCGCTCGTCATCTGTCCAACAACGCTCCTAAGAGATTTCACAGTTGGAGTTATTATTATTATTATTATTATTATTTAAGGAGATTATGGTGGGGATGGGGATGTGGAGGACTACTTTCCGCTGGGCAAGAATTCTAATTGAAGGTTGGCAGTGGCTTTTTTGATGAATGAATCCCTAGAGGTTGGGTGATGCTATAAATGAAGTCGTTGCCCATTAACAAATAAGGGGGTACATCATACATCAATGGTTACTAGTTTGGTTGTCGTGTTGTTAAAGAATGTATCTATTTCATATGGAAACAACCATCTAGTGCATAATTTCCCCTTAAAATCCTTAAATCAGGAATTGTGTAGAAGTTCCCAATCCCCTGGTTGGAACAACTTCTTTTTAATCAGATGATCATGCTATTTGACCCTTTTTTGCTATATAAGATCAATGTGTTTTAATGAAGCCAAACAAATTTTGTTGATTTCATGGAGTTGTTCTAACTGATGCTTTTGCACTTGCTAATATGTTCAAACCAACTTCCACTACAGTCTCGAGTGTGCTAATTTAAATTTCAATAGGAAATATGGGGCACTTCCCATACACCAAATCAAATGGAGAAAGGCATGTTGTGTTTCTCCATGTTGTTCTATAGGCCCATAAGGCTTCAAGAAGATAATTCACCTAATCACGAAGATGACTAGATACTATTTTAGTAAGAATGTTCTCTAGTACTTTTTTGTGCCTTCGACTTGCCTTCTTTCTTGCGAGTGACAGGGGAAGATGACCTAATGTTGAACCTTGTATTTCTCAAGAAGTGCCTTAATTCTATTACCTGTAAATTGAGATCCACCATATGTGACTACTACCATTAGTACTCCATATAAGATGGAAATGTTTTCATATAGAAAGTTAATAACAAATTGCTATGTAGCCTCTGATAATGCTCTTGCCTTGACCCATTTGGTCACATAGTCAGTGTAGACCATGACGTAATATTTTTGATGAAATGCATGAATGATTGGGCCCATAAAATTGAGGGCCCATTTATCAAATGGCTCTATTACTAGTTGTGTTTTTAATGCCATTTCATCGGACTGGATGGGTTGGCCCATCCTTTGATAGCTATCACACCCTCTAACGCATTTCTTAGCATCCTAGAATATAATGGGCTAATAAGAGCCCATGCAAAACACCTTATGGCCAGTTCATCTATCTACAAAATGGCCACCTCAAGGGCCATCGTGATAGGCTTTGAGGATGTCCTGAATTTCATCTTCCCTAACACATCTATGGATTATATGATTAACTCCTGGGTAAAAGAGGTAACCATCTATCCACGAAAATCTAGTATTTTTCTAGATTATCCTTCTTTTTCGTGGGGACAAATGACTTGGAAATTTACCTACAACAAGTAGTTTGCAATGTTCACATACTAGGGTGTATGAATGGACAGTACAAACAAATTTTCATCGGGGAAACTGTCTTCTATAAGAGAATTGTTAGTATTCACAACAAGCCTAGATAAAATATCTACAACTTCATTATCTCTACCAGATTTATCAATGATTGTAATATCAAATTCTTGCATTAATAACAACCACCTGATAACACATGTACTAGTAATGGGTTTATTGGCTAAATACCTGACAATAGAGTGATCTATGTGCACAAAGATAGGGTAGTTGGTTAAATAATTCGTAAACTTGTTAATTGTGAATATGACAACAAGAATATATTTTTCCGTTACCGTGTAATTTAGTTCTATTGGTGACAAATTTTTACTAGCATAGTGGATGGCAGATGACTTCTTCTATTCCTCTTGTCCCAGCACGACTCCAACAATAGTGTAAAAATCGTCCAAGGCAATATGAAATGCCAATTCCCAATTATGTTCGTGTAACATAGGGGTTGTAGACACAATTTTTTTTAACTTATTAGAAGCAACTTTACAATTGTTAGTCGACAAGAATGACACATATTTCATCAGTTTCATGTATAAAGGGGACGTAATTTTAGAATAATTTTCAATGAAACGATGATAATACCCAATTTTCCCCAGAAATATGCATACCTCTATTTTCATTTTTCGAAGCAGTAGGCTCAATATTACCTGAACCTTGGTTGGGTCATCCTGAATATTGGTGGGTTAGAGGAGATGTCCCAAAACTACTCCTTCTATGATCATAATGTGGCACTTTTTTGTACTTAGTGCAAGGTTATTCCATTATACCCCATTGGAGTGTTTTCTCCAAATTGAATAATTATTTATAAAAATTAGTCCCATATGGTGTGAAAGCGTCCATATAAATTTCAAGGCTATCATTAATCAGATAAAGTAGTAGGTGTGTTGCAAAGGCCAAAAGGAAGAACATGATATGCGAAGGTGCCCCACGGGTAGGTTAAAGTTTCCTTGTCCTGGTCCTCTCTAGAGATCTGAATATGATTATATCCACTAAAAACATCAAGTAAAGAGAAAAAAAATCCCTGAAAGTGTATCTAGGACCTAGTCGATAAATGGAAGAGGAAAATGGCCTTTTGTGTTGCTTTATTCAATTCATGATAATCTACACATATTCACAACTTGCCATTCTTATTTGGAACAATCACAAGAGGGGAAACCCACTCACTGTGATATATTGGATAAATAAAATTAGCATCTAATAGCTTATGGAGTTCTTGTTTAACAACATCCTTAAGGGTGAGATTCATCCTTCTCTGAGGATGTCAGATGGGAGCATAGTCTTTCTTAATATAGATGTGACGCTTCTTTCTCCAAGGATGTCAGATGGGAGCGTAGTCTTTCTTAATATAGATGTGACACATACAAAGTTCAAGGTGTATGTCCTTCATATCCTTGTAGTACCAGGGGAAGGCTTCCTTCTGCCTTTTTAGAACTTGTAGTGGATTATCAGTTTGTGTAGGGGTAATATTTAGATTAATATTAAATGTTTTCCCTGGCTTGATTTCAACAGGGACACTATTGTGAATGAATGTAGTTGGTATTTCATCCTCTTCTCTTTCTAGATTAAGATCTTCTAAATAATAAAATTCTATTGTTGTTTCTATCAGCTGGTGAACATGCCATGAAACAAAGGGAGGATTATTCATAAAATTATTAATGATATCATCGTTTGTTTCTGTTTTGAAGACTAAGGCTTTTTCAATTGTCAAAACTCGCTGAGCAATGTCGTTTTCAGGTTTGAATTCAACCTATATAGGATCTTCACAGGTTATAATAGGATTTTTTGGGGGATAAAGGGTTAGGTTCTTCATAAAATACCCATGGGAATAATTGCCTATTCTACATCCAATGTAAGCATCAGCCATGGCCAACCACGATCTCCCCAAAAGTTAAGGGATGACCACTAAGGATGGATTTTTTCTAGAGGTTGAAATTGTTTGTTGGGTAGGCCCAAGAATCTATGGAGATGATCATGTCTTCCAGAACCCCTTCTAGTCAAATGGTGGATCGATCAACCAATTCAAGAATGGTGGGTGTGGGTCTGAGAAGTGTAGATCCTAACATGTCCCTAGTTTATTTGGTCATAATGTTAATAGTTACCCCTAAATCCACCAATGCATTTTGAAAAATTCTCTTTTGGATTTGGACAATAACAGTCATATTTCCAGGATCTTCATATTTGAAAAGTGTATCCCCTCCAAGAATCAAACTAGATAATTTCCATAAAACATGAACAATAGGTGGATCCTTCGGTTTTCTCCGGGGTTTTTTAAGACCTAAATCTTGACCAATTTTAGCGTAAATCAACACATCTCTTATTGCATGTAACATTGGAATCTTGGCACAGATTATGTAGTTCCCCTAATAAATCAAAATCACATTGTGGATTTATTCTTGCTAGTATTTTTGGATATGTAGGATTAATAGCTTGGATGTAGCTAGGCTAGAAATGACCACTCGTATTTTTATTGTTACTCTATGATTTTCAGTATGTCTAAAGTCCTTTTTTTCTTCATGATCATTTTCACTTCAGGATGTTAGGGTTTGTCCTCTACTTGTTTTGTGATTAATGGTGGGTTTTGCGGATGTAGTATCTTCCTAGACCTAAGTTGTACATAATTGCATGCAAGAGGGATGATGCTATAGGTTTGGAAGCTTGTCACTTCATCTCGCTAGACCATTTTATTATTCATATTTGGTGTTGTTTGAATGGGTAATTGAGGTCGAATAGCAAGACCATCTGTTGGAGCATTGACTAGTGGGTTCACAAGAAACTGTAATTGAATTTTTGGGGTAGCAATGGGGGTAGTTGCGGTTGGGGTATTGGAAGTTGCTATCTAAGGATAGAGGAATTTCACCAATTCAATGGCTGCAATAGATTTTGCAATGGTTGAATTGTTCATTTCATCCATGGTGAGAGATATTGGAATTTTTGAGGCTTCTACCATTGGGGAGGAAACATTTGTGTCTATGGAGAATTATACCAAGCAACCCCAATATTGAAAAATACAGAAGGGTCCTGATTCATACTTGGCAGTCATGGTTACCACAAATTATTTGAGCCCAAAAAGTAAGTTGGTTCATCCTCTTTGTTAGCTCCCTGGAAGACCACTTTCAATCCAAGTATAGATGGAAATGATTTTCTAGAGTGTTCCTCATCACATATTCCACATATCTCAACACCTTTCACTGATAATTATATAAAAGAGTATGTCAGTCAACATTTTGGGCGGAAAATGGGAAGTGCCTTTTCAAATTATATATATATATTTTGTTTAGCTTGAAACACATCTAACTGAGAAGTTAATGTCCCAATAATGTCAATCTTAAATTCTTCCAACAAATTTCAAATTTGTACTCGAATTACTCCCCGACTAGTCTATTTGGTGACTATTAGCTCCCTATATTGTTATTATTGTAACCCATAGAAGCCCAATGTTATTAATTTTGTTCTCTTACATTATTATTGTTATGTAGGCCCTAATTATATTTTGACCCTTTAGACTCATATATATACCAAGTAGGCATTTTCATTTGAATTATACAAGAATTGTCCATTTATGTGATGTGAAAGAAGGTTCCCCCCTCAAAGTGGCTTATTATCAAGTCATTGATCCATTCTTTCTTATGTTTCCATGTTATTTTGATCTGGATAAATAACATTTGGTATCATAGCTCTTGATCCTAGGGTTTCGCTACTTCAAACATGTCATCATGGAATTTTGGATATAAATTTGTTTTTGTGAATATTCAAGCCTTAAAATTTTTACCATGTGCAGGTGAAATCATGATGAATGTTAGGTTAAAGGTTTACACCTTGGTTCATTATATTTTTGGAGATATGGTCAAAGTAGGTTAGGGTTTCTGCATGCTTTACAATTTAGTCTCAAACAAGTGTCTCGGAAAAATTGTCACGACTGTCTGTTTGAGCATCATATTTGAATTCCATAAAATATGATTGAAAGTGCATGAAATGTAGTTTTTTGAGTATAATTTTTAGGGTCGAAGGTTAAAAGAATGACATGTGGCATCTTGTACAAATTCACTCTACTAAACCCATCCATAATCAGGTCATCATGGGAGATTTGGAATAACTTTATCTTGAAGAATCCAATCTTGGTCTGACTTATGGAGTTGAAAAGAAGACGTAGAGAGATACCTAAGGACAAAATGTCAGACCTTGGGAGACTAAAATCATAGAGATACAATAATTTCAAGGTCGGCCATATCAACAAGCTCAAAATCAAGCTCTTAAAAACAAAAAAGTATGCATTTTTAAAATTGCATAACTTTTGTTTAAAAAATCAGTTTAAAGTGATTCAAAGAGAATAAAAAAATCATGCCTATAATTATTTGGTTCCAAAATGAGTCACAAACAAAAAAATGACACACACATTAAGCCCTCAGAAATCTCTACTATGACACATGAAGAAGAGGAAGAAATGCAACATGATATATCAAAATTATGGGAATAAGTGCAACAAATTTTCATCTCACAAAGAGTAACCAAAAATGAATTAGAAGATGATGAATGTTAAGATGGGTGGTTTAGAAGCAAAAGTAAAAGGGGACATGGAAGGTTTGAAAAAGTTGCTACAAGAAATGCTTCCTAGTGGTGATAAGGTATTCCATGAAACTCATAGTGAGAACAAAAGGAATGCGAATCATGATTTTAGAGACTTTGGCTTTGGGTTGAAGACACATCACATTCCAAATATTGATATGAGGGGTTTGATCACAAGGATCTGGTAACATGGATACTATAGATGGAGTAGTTCTTTGATCTACATGATGTGCAAAACACACAAAAGGTACACATTAGATCTTTATATTTAGAACCCAATCAGTTTATTTGGTATTGATGGCTTTGTTCTCGTAAATAACTTGTCACTTTGATCATTTTTATGGAGGAATTGATAGCACATTATGAGGATGCAAAGTGCAATACCTTCTTTAGCCAATTGATAAATCTCAAACAAAGGGGTTAAGTTGTAGAGCACATTGAGAACTTCCAAATATTGAATATCAAGGTAATTGATATTTCATAGGAGGATCTCACTGATGCCTTCATAGGGACTTTAAAGGATAACATCCAATATGAGGTTCACCTTTGGGAGCCTAAGTCATTAGAGAATGTGTTTAGGGTGGAAAGAAATGTTGAAACTAAAATTATGGAAACAAAGAGGTCTACCACTCACAACTATAAAGTTGGAAGTGTTGCCGCTCTTAGCTTCCCACAACCTACAAGGTTGACACCACAACAACTGGAAGAGAAAAGAGTAAAATGTCTTTGTTATAGTTGTGATAGAAAACACACTAAAGGTCATAAGTGTGATGAGAAGAAATTATTTTATAAATATTGTGAAGAGGAGGAAGGAAATGAACAAGAAACATCAAAAGAAGAATATTTACACTAGGAACCAACCCCAGGGGTTTAAAAACAAGGAGCAAATCCAACCATATCTTGTAATGCATTAGAGGGAATCACCACTCCTCAAACTATCAAGATGGAAGGATATACCAAGAAGGAAAAGGTAATAGTGTTGATTGATTCATGTAATACCCATAATTTTATTCATTGTAAGATAACCAATGATTTGAATTGCTTTCTATATCCAACACGAAAGTGTCAAGGTATGGTTGCAGATGAAGGAACTATAAATTGGTCAGGGAATTGCCATATTATCAATACAACCTTGGTGGAATATGTATTGAATAGTCCAATTATTGCCACTCCAATGGGTGGTGTTGATGTTGTATTAGGATTCCAATGGTTATAGTTAACGGGGACGATAACTTTTAATTTTCAAGAACATTTATCGAAATTTTTTTGAGAAGGAATTGAAATTGAATTAAGGAGTATCATAAGGAAACCTGAAAAGATAATCAACTCTAATGTCATGACATATATTTTTAAAAAGGAAAAATGTGGGGTAATTTCACAACTAAGCTCACTAGATGTTCAAACATCTAAGTCGTCCATTTCTCTAGATCTCTAAAGAGTCCTTGACAATCATTCCAAGGTATTTGAGACTCCCAAAGGACTCCCACCTATTTGTGCTTATGATCATGTTATTCACTTGATTCTAGGAAGTGTTCCTCCAAACATCAAACCACATATATATCCCTATTCCCAAAAGAGTGAAATTGAAAGTATGGTTGCATAACTTCTAGAGGCAGGTATAATTCAACCTAGCCAAATTTCTTTCTTTTCTCTAGTAGTATTGGTGCACAAGAAGGATGGATCATGTAATATGTGTTTAGATTATAGGGAGCTCAACAAGCTCACCATTAAAGATAAATTTCCCATTCCTATCATTGATGAATGACATGAAGAAATTTACTTCACCAAGTTGGATCTTCATTTAGGATGTCATCAAATTGGAATGAAGACATAAGACATTCTGAAAAATCATTTAGAACTCATGAAGGTCATTATGAATTTTCAGTCGTGCCTTTTGGCCTTACTAATGCACCTTCCACATTTCAAGGTTTGATTTATTCCACTTTCAAATCCTTCCTTAGAAAAGTTGTGTTAGTGTTTTTTGATGATATAATAATCTACAACAAGTCTATGGAAAGATCATGTTCAAGATGTTGGTAGGGTGCTCAAACTATTGGAGGAGAAACAATCGTATGCAAAACCTTCCAAATGTTTCTTTGGGGTACATATGGTGGAATATTTGGGTGATATTGTATCTCATGAGGGTGTTAAGGTAGACCCTAACCAAATCAAAACCATCAAGGAATGGAAAATTCCCACTACCTTAAGGCATATTTGAGGATTTCTTAGGTTGATAGGGTATTATTGCAAGTCTTTTAAGAACTATGGGAAAATAACAACACCTCTAACAACATTATTGAAGAAATATGCTTTTTCTTGGACTCTAGAAGAAACTAAGGCCTTTGAACATCTTAAAGAATGTGATGCCTCAGGAAATGGCATTGGTGTTGTTTTAATGCAAGAAGGAAGACCCAATTATTTTGAAAGTTATCCAATCAAGGAAAATAATTTACAGAAACCTATTTATAAGAATGAAATGCTGGTAATAGTAAATTCCCTGAAGTAATGGCACCCTTACTGATGAGCCTCATCATTGGATAATTATATGGACCTTAATTCACCTCGCCAACTATTGGGTAATTACTGATGAGCTTAGTGAAACCAGCTATTCTCACAACTTATTGCATACTTTTGATTATATTTTGCTTATGAGATGAGTTAGAGTTGGATATTTTGGTTTGTGGTTTAATGTGCATGTAATGCAGAATTAAAGGATAAAAGCAAAGAGTTTTAGCAATGACCTTGGTCAAAACTCGAATGGGAAAAGGGAGAGGAATTATAGGAGGTAAATCCTCCTCATTTACTACCCCTCCATTTGAATATTCCCTCGTCAGCTCGGAGTGCAACCAACCAAATTATGAAGACTAGAAGGCAGTCGAGCAAGTGAAAGTAAAAGCACCAGTTATCTCGAGTTTGGGAGCCAAGCCTCCCTACTTTTAAGGAAGATGTTGGAGATTTCAGTCGTATAAGTAGAGATGCCTAGGACCTCAGTAGGATTGGGGGACTTTTGATTGTAAAACTTTACTTTGTTTTCGAGTTGCAAGGCTTATGACAATTTTTTTGTTGTAATCCATTATTTTGATAATAAGAATGAGCTTTGTTTTGAGCCAGCACTGAGTTAACTCAGAGGGCTGAAGCTCTTGGGTTAGGGCCCAACCCTAGCAGCTAAGGCACCTCTTTACTGTACCTGTACGCTAGCGTATATCCATGGTTTAATCATTCGTTTGCTTAAGTAGCTGCATTTTCATTACAACAATGTAGAGTAGATTGGTTGTGTTTCAGATTTCTAGTTATTGCATGAGCTTTGGAGTTTGTTGTCCTGATTTAGTACTTGGTTGATTTCATCGTTATCATCTTCAATCACCCTCTTTCTGTAATAGATCTCACTCATATTCTCATTTCCTTTAGCACGAAATACTTAAGCATGATCCAATAAATCACGTCTTAAGCGGATTATACCCGTAGATCTCCTTACTGTCTGATCCATAGCAAACCTAAGAAATCACCGTTCGATTCATTTCAACGCTTGACTTTATGCACTCTAGATCTCCACCGTCAATCTGTCTAGCTTGATCCAATGGATATCATGAATTATTCCACCTACTTTATGCGCTCCAATTCTCCACCATTGATCTGTCGTGTCCTTGATCCAACGACTATTGCATCACCCGATCGCCAACTAGCTTGGCTAATCTCCACTGTTGATCAAACCCTCCCAATCCAATGGCTATCGCACAATCTCACGTGGATTCTTGCACGGCCGATATCCGCCTGAGAGCACATGAGAAAAGTGGTTTTCTCGTGCTACGTGTCACCCAGTTAGGCTAATCGCACAAAATTTTGGAATTCCACTTATAGCCTCGAGGGTGCACGAGAAAGTGCTTACCGCCTATGGAAACCCGCTTCATCATTCCGCACGTTTTCTTTCCTTATGTCGCCACGTGACTTAATCTTGTTTTCCATCGATTCATTTAAACCCCGCAATAGGATCTCTGCCACTCAATCTCCTGTTTAACCCTATTCGTCCATTTATTCACTTAACCTATGCGATAAGATCTTTGCCGCTCATCTTTTGCTAACCTTGTTCGTTCATCTATTCACTAAATTGCTCGAGATAAGATAGCCGCCATTCATCTTCTGACTAGTCCTGTTCTTCCATCGCTTGACTTAGCCTCCCGCAATAAGATCTCCGCCATTCATCTTCCATCAGTCTTATTCGTCCATCTATTGACTTAGCCTCCTGCGATAAGATTTCCACCATTCATCTTCCGTCAGTCTTATTCATCCATATATTCACGTAATCTTCTGCAATAAAATCTCCACTTCTCATATCTGATTAATATTGTTCCCGATTGATCCAATGGTTCCTATGCACCTTTGCTTCATTACGTCCTCCTTTCACTGATTTCGATCTTCTCTTTCTCTTCCGCTTGACTCCTTGCATGCTTGATTTTACCAAAAAAAAACAAAAACGCAAAAGCAACTTTAGTGTAGTTTATTTGCTTATTCATTAGTTTAGTTTGATGCTCTTTACTTCTGTAACTTGGATAGCAGCATTAGGTTAGTGTTGATTTAGCAATTCTACTTAGCATAGTTGTTTAAGTGGTTAATTAGGATATGGTGTGATATTAGCATTACATGTCGTTTTCTTCATTACTGCAGTAGATTAGCTCTCTTCAAATAGATTTGCTCTTATTCCATCAAAGAATCAAGCTTCTTCTGACTCTATAGAAGTCTGGCTTGGAACCCCCGGGGTCTCTTGCCAGATGAACAAGTGACAATAGGAAGGACCTTCACTTCTACTTGTGCATATAACACTGTCACCTCTATGTTTGTACATACCCCAGGTTCATAAGTAAAGCTCGTAGCCCAGGAGTTGCAGGATCCTTACTATAATACTGGCACTCATCACTTTTTGGCGCCGTGTATGGGGAGGTGTCTGAGTAGAATGTGAATACTGCTTTCTTTTATTCTATTTCTAGTCTCTAACTTTCTTCCATTCGTTTATTTATGCAAAAGTAATCTAGTAGCTTCATTTCTTTCATTTGTCATTATTTGCTTTCCTTTTCAATTCAGCAAGTAACTTTTCTTTCTGTCAGTAGTTTTCATTCAATCAGCAATTTCATTCTGCTTTCCTTTCCAATATGCAAGTAGAATTTCAATTCAGCAAGTAGTTTCTTTCTGTCAGCAATTTTCATTCAATCAGCAATTTCATTTCTGCAAAGTACTTTCTTGCTAAAAAAAAATCTTCCAAAAACCAACCCAAAAACATTTCCTTTCATGCCTCGTAGGAGTAGGGACAATTTAGGAAAATTCTTGCCAAATATGCCCACTGCCTCCAACAACCAACCTTCTCTCTTCTCTGATGGTTGTGAACTAGAGGAACCCTTAGGTGAGCAACCTGACATATTTGAAGAACCTACAGGAGAAGAAGAAGAAGAGGAACCCATTCCTACTAAACCAATGGCTGAAAACCGAAATGATAGAGGGAATAGAGAGAGAGAGTTGAGGGTGCCTTCCCCATTAGGGAAACTAATGGGGACACTAAGATGAAGACTATAAGCTTGTATGCTCTACCTCATTTCCATGGCCTAACCACAGAGGACCCTAATACTTTCCTATTTGAGTTTGTTGTTATATGTTGAACCTATGACTATACAAATGATGAGAAAAAGTTAAAACTATTTCCATCTACCCTTAAGGATGCAATATTGCGCCATTTCATGGGTTTATCTAGAGATAGCATCACAACTTGGGCTTAGATGCAACAACCTTTTAACAAAAAATATAGGGACTATTATAGGTCAAAGGATACTAAAGAAGATATTTCAGGATGACCATGGGCCAACATGAATCCTTCGAAGACTATGAGGAAAGATTCCGGCTCAGTTACAAAAGGGCTAGGTGCACACTTGACCCCGAGTCATTAAAGCTAGTCCTGCTTAGAGGAGTAAGGGAAGATATTCTAGATACCTTACATTTGTTAGCAATAGGAGATATCTACCAATTAGCCTATGAGGATATCAATACTATCTTTAGAAACCATTCTAGGGCAGCCAAGAAAAAGGGTAGAGGTAGTCAACCTATGGCCAGTACATCATCCTCCAACTCATCCATCAAGGGTGAAATTGGAAATATGTTGGAAGATTTCAAAAGTGAGATGTTGCAAACCCTTGCCTTGCAATTGGACACCATGAATATTAAAAGGAAGCAAGAGGAAGCAGAGAGATCCTTGGCCATCTTTTGTCTTAGGTGCACCAGGAGGCATCCTAGGCATGAATGTCCATTAAACTGCATTGAGATTTTCTCGATCTATGAAGAAAACCACTCCACAGACAAGTGCCCTTCTTTACCTGGACTGAAAGTTGTATATCAAGGAGCTGAAGGGGTCATTGAGCATCTTTGTTACATCAACCAAAGGAGACCTCCTGGGCCTAGACCATACCAACACGGTATTCAAGGGTCATCCCATGCATATGATAACCCCAACCAAACCACAACTATACCTTCTTGGGGACTCCCTGCTTATCCTTCCTGGTCTATACCCCCTCCTTGATCCTATGCATCTTAGTATCATTCCAAGCTAGCCAACCAGTCATTTAAACCTTATGTTCAGCCACAACCTCAGTGGAATACCCCACACCAGGGTTGGAGGCCCTAATACAACTCCTATTGCCTCCGCCACCTACCCAACCACAACTCCTACACTTTGCTCCACCTAAGAAACCCCAGATGCCTTCCCAGCCAAATCCGAACCTGAACAATAAGCAGGCTCAACAAGTATACAGTGGAGAGAGATCATACCCATCTTATGTTGTAGAAATCCAGAAGATCAACCTAAGATCTGGGAGAATCCTCCCAGATACAACCTCCCTCTCCACATAGGGAGGTTGATGAAGAAAGAGAGGAAAGAAACCTTAAAGTAAATCCACCCTTTCCTGAGAGATTAGCCCAACCACTCCAACCTACCCCGAGAAGAACTTGAACTTCTGGGAGAAATGAAAAATCTATGTGTAAAGATCGCCCTTCTCCAAGCAATAAAAGATGTTCCCATTTACAATAAGTTGATTAAGGAGAAGTGATTCAAGCATCCAAGAAGAAGAAAAAGGGATGCCCCTACCATTAATGTCATTGGGAAGCTGTCTGACTTAATGCTGGGGCATGTAATATGTCCAAAATATTTGCACCCTGGAAGCCCTGTAGCAGATGTACACATCAATGGCACCATTATTCCACACACTCTGATTGATCTTGGGGTTGCTGTTAATGTGATGACCAAGGACACCATGCTCGATCTCAACCTCCAAGGGTCATTAA
The DNA here is from genome assembly GCA_000404065.3 of Pinus taeda. Classification (NCBI taxonomy): domain Eukaryota; kingdom Viridiplantae; phylum Streptophyta; class Pinopsida; order Pinales; family Pinaceae; genus Pinus; species Pinus taeda. Next base: position 201,998 of record APFE031301686.1, read on the forward strand.
GGAAGACAACAATAGTTCTGTAGCTTGTAGACCATTCCACATTCACCCCTGAGGGAATTGTGGAGGATGTGATGGTCTCCATTGACTCTTGGGGGTACCCTGCATATTTCCTAGTTCTCCAACCTAAGGCTAAGCTTATTGGTTGCCCTCTCATCCTTGGGAGGCCATGGTCAGCCACAACTGATGCTTACATTAGCTGCAGAGCTGGGAATATGACCATTAAGAATGGGAATATGTCAAAACAATTAGTCCTATACCCTCTTGCTCAACCTTCTCTAGAGCATGATTTACATTTATTGTTGGAGGAAAAGGAAGAAGATGAGGTTTATTCAGCCCAAATTTATGCTTTTGAAGCAACCATAGGAGGAGGACAGCAAGATGAAGATGACTTAATTGAACACCTACTCCAAATTCCAACTCCTAGTTCGTTACCATTTGAAGAAGAAGTAAGGGAAACCTAGAATAATCATCCAATTGACTTATGCTTGGCCAATTCCAACCCACTCCGTGTCAAAACCATAGAATTTGGCCTAGAGAAAACTTTGAAAATTAATGCATCTCTTTCTGCTCTTGAAGAGGAAAAACTATGCATTATGTTGAAAGAAAACCTAGAAGCCTTTGCTTGGAGTTACAAGGAAATGAAGGGAGTACACCCCTCAGTGTGTACTCACCACATATACATCAAAGAAGGTTGCAAACCAGTCCGAAAACCACAAAGGAGGATGAATCCAGCTCTTAAAGATATAGTCAAAGAAGAACTGCAAAAACTGCTAGATGCATGATTCATTTACCCTATCTCTGATAGTGAGTGGGTCTCTCCTTTAGTGTTCGTTCCCAAGAAAAATGGTAAGTGGAGGATTTGTGTAGATTATAGGGAGTTGAAAAAAGCCACAAAGAAGGATCATTTTTCCCTACCCTTCATTGACCAAGTGCCAGATGGCCTAGCAGGGAAGAAGTTTTTCTCTTTCCTAAATGGATTCAATGGTACAACCAAATCCAAATCTGCCCAAAAGGCCTGGATAAGACCACATTCACCTGTACTTGGGGTACTTTTGCCTATAGGTACTTCCTTTTGGCCTATGCAATGCTCCTGCCACTTTCCAGAGAGTAGTCTTGAGTATTTTTTCCGAATTAGTACATGATGCAGTGGAAATCTATATAGATGATTTTACACCTTATGGTTGTGATTTTCAAGAAGCCCTGACTAACGTAGGCAAAGTATTGCACAAATGCATTGAAATGAACCTATCTATCAATCCAGAAAAATGTGAATTCTTAATGACTGAAGGGACCGTGCTAGGTCATTCAATATCTCAGCAAGGACTGTAGGTGGACCCAAACAAAATAGCAATCATCCAAAGGGTCCCACCTCCTTAAAAGTAGAGGGATGTCAAGAATTTCTTGGGGTTAGTTGGATACTACTGAAGCTTCATAAAGGACTTCAGCAAGTTGGCCTCTCCTTTATTTGGGTTGTTGGCCAAAGATTCTGAGTTTATATGGTCAAAGAGCTATGAAGAGGCCTTAAACATTTTAAAGGGTAAGTTAACCACTGCACCAATTCTTCGAGGCCCAAACTAGGCCCTCCCTTTTCATATTCATGCTGATTCCTCACACAAAGCCATAGGAGCAGCCTTAGATCATGTAGAGGAGAAATTTCTCTATGCCATCTATTTTATCAGTAAGAACCTGTCAAAGGCTGAGCTAAATTATATTGTGACCAAAAAGGAACTCCTGGCTGTTGTGCATTCATTAAACAAATTTAGGCATTATATTACAGGATATCAAACATTTGTGCATACTGACCATGCTACAATCAAATATTTAATGAACAAACCAAATGTAAATGTTAGAATTATAAGATGCTTGCTTTTATTATAGCAGTTTGATCTAACTATTGTTGATAAGCTTGGTAAGGAAAATGTTTTTGCAGAATTTCTATCTAGGATGAATCTGTCTGTAGGTGAAGAAGGAGTGGTGGATGACCAGTTACCAGACGAGCATTTGTTTTCTATTTCAGTTCTCTCCCCATGTTTTGCTAATATAGCAAACTATTTGGTATCAACATAGTTCCCACCAAACATTCCCTCTAAAGAAAAGAGAAAGATAGTTAGGAAAAGTGCCTCCTTCACCTGGATTGGGGGCAATCTTTTTAAACTTGGCCCAGATCAAATCTTGAGAAGGTGTGTAAGGGAAGAGGAAGAGGACATCATCCAAAGTGTTACAAGTGGGCTATTATTGGCCCAATTTTCATCAGGATGTGAAGAAGTACATTAGTTAGTGTGATTGGTGCCAGAGGATGGGAAAACCTATTCCAAGAGATGAAATGCCCCTACAACCTCAAGTGACTTTTGAGCCATTTGATAAGTGGGGCATGGTCTTCATTGGGCCTATCAACCCTCCTTCAAAGCAAAAACAATACATTAATGTGTGCACTGATTATTTGACTAAGTGAGCTAAAACCAAGGCAATTAAGGTAGCAACAAAAGAGAAGGTGGCTGAGTTCCTAAGGGAGAATGTATTATACAGATTTGGGTACCCTAGAGCGCTAGTCATAGACCAAGTCAGCCATTTTACCTCCAACATGATTGAAGAACTACTCAGCCATCACAAAATCAAGCATAGGAACTCCACGTCTTATCATCCACAAGCTAAAGGGGAAGTGGAGGTGACCAACTAGGCTCTAGAGAGCATCTTAACCAAGGTAGTGAGCAGCAACAGGAAGGATTGGGCAGACAGACCAGTTGAGGCCACCTGGGCCTATAATACAACATGGAAGACCACCACTGGATTTACACCATATGAGCTAGTCTATGGGAAAAAGGCTTTGTTATCCATTGAGTTTGAATATAACACATTGAGGATGGCAGCCCAACTAGATTTGGACCTCAGTCATGCACATAAAGAAATATTGTTCCATTTGAATGGCTTGGATGAATTCAAAATTCAGGCCCTCCTACATAGAAAGATAGTTCAGCTTTAGAGGAAGATCTGGCATGATAAACATTTTAAGGAGAAGCAATTTCAAGAGGGCGATTGAGCATTGTTATATGATTCTAGGTATAAAGACTTCAAGGACAAGCTAAGGACAAGATGGCTCGAACCTTATGTGGTGGAAAGATGCCATTATAATGGTTCAGTGGAAATCAGAGCTATAGATGAAGAAGCCATTCCATTGCTTGTTAATGGACACCGATTAAAAATGTACAAGAAGCACATTGATGATGGTGGAGCAAGTTCTAGCTCCTCCCTCATCAGGTCAGAAGATTTAAAAAAAAAAACACGTGAGGCAGCCCAAGGATGAGAAAAAAATAGAAAAAAGGAATAAGAATATCCCTGGGTGAAAACCTCCTTTGAGGTGCTCAGGGCAAACATCTAGGGTGAAAACCTCTCTGAGGCAGCCAAGGTGTTTTTCAAAAAAAGAAAAAGAAAAAGAAAAAGAAAAAAAGAGATAAGGTGTAATTATTATTTGCAGGTGGACGAGAAAGACAGTCAAGGAGAAAAAAGAGGATCTAAAGGGCATCCTGCCTCACACATATCCATCTCCTCCACTCCTTACCATGCATCACTCCATCATTTCTATCGTTTTCCACTCCATTGCTTCTATTTAGTTGAAGAGTGTGTTTTCTACAGGATCCCCTATATTCATGTAGCAGCCTATTCCACAGAGTATCAATCATCAGCTATAGGTCTTTACAAGGATGATCTAGGAGTAGCAGACATCAGACAACAGACAACAAACAATAGAGGAGGAAGAAGAATGACCATGTAGCAAATAAACAATGCAACACCTCTGATCTTCAACTGCGGCATGGCATCAAGACCATAGGTAAGTATCCCGCTCACTCACTCATATGCATAATTTGATCAAAAGTTGTAAAGGTTATGAGGTAGTTGGTTTATAAGTGAAAAGGTGGCTAGTTAGCTTGGCCACCTTTATTCAGTCATCACATACCAAACCGAGTGTCTTCTCACATGTGGTCGCAGTCAACTCAGAGACAGAGGAGAAGAAGGACAAGAAGGGGTTAACTACGGATCTAAGAGGTGGGAGATGATTACAAGAAGTGAGAAACAAAACATCATTTTCATGCATTCCACCTCCTTGAAACTCCATCACGCAAGTCGCTCTCATAACTTTGGCCACCCACTAGAAGCAAGGATCCAGTGTTTTGCAAGAGAATTTCTATAGGAGCATGCACAAGAATTCCTACAGGAACAATCTACAAGAGCATTCTATAGGATACACAGAGGCAGTCTACAGGATAGGCAGAGAGGATTTCAAGAGGGAATATCACGAGAATTGTCCACTTCCACCGTTCTAAAGAGGTAGGATCTAAAAATCCATCCCCATTTACAAGCAAATGAACTGGAAATGCTCTAAAGTCTAGTGGATATAACAACTGTGGGAGGTGAATTACATACATAGGAAACTTTGTTTTCTCCTGAATTTAAAATTCTTGTGTCAAACCTCTTATTTCCTCCTCAAGCCTCACAATCAAGATGACAGGAGGGTTTAATAGGAGAGAACCCACAAACACTGTGAGAAAACAACAACACCCCCAAGTGCTGGAAATCTTTATAAGACACTAATGGGTGGGGTTTTTCGAAAAATTCATAGGGTATGATGATGAGGTGGCTCAAGAATTTGCTCATTCCCTCACTCCACACAACAAACAGTCAAGTGGAAAAAATGAAATTCTTTTTAGAAGGTGAAGAAACCACAGAAGATAAAAATGGAGTAAGGAGGGACAATCTTCCATACCCATGGAGTGAGATAGGTTACCAACTCATCAAATATATCTCATTTGAGGGTAGACACAGTGTTGTTTATGGCTACCATTTTAGGATGCTTGAAGAATTAATATTTGGGGTAAAAACACAAGTTCACCAAAGACTCAACATACCCTATTTCTTGATGCAATCACTCACAGACTCCAGCAACAAAGTAAAGGAAGGGAAGTCCCAACAATTGGCTCACCATGGGTTGATCGGGATCCTCATTAAGGATGTTGTCCAAAACCTCAGGATCCCTATAACATGGTTAGTCTTCAGAGACTTACCAGCAGAGGATGACATCAAAACCCTCACCTATGATGTTAGTCCTCCTGTTAGTGAGGAGGAGGCAAAACAAGAAGAAGAAGATACAGAGCTAGATGGGGATGAGATGAATGAAGAAGAAACTAATACAGAGGAACATGATGAAGCATAAGAAGGAGGTGGATGATGCTAAAACATAGGAAGAAACGAGGCAATAAACTGATGGAGATGAGAAATAACAGCAAGAGGAAGAAAATAAGAAAAACATAGAGGAAGAAGGCATTGAAACAAAAGGGGAAGAACACAAGGAAGAGACACCTAGGGTGTCTTTAGAGGCCCTTGTGAGGGAGGCAGTCACCGCCCTCACTACTCTCAGCACCCCAATCAAGTAAAAAGGGAAAAGAAGGAGGAAAAACCTTCTATATTTCAGAACAAGAAAAAGCACAAGAATCAAACAAGAGAAGATCAAGGAAATGGGCAAAGAGCTAGGTGGCCTAAGGGGCAGAGAAGCAATAATGAGAGATCGACTCAAGAGGGAAAATGCATGGATGAGAGGACAGCTTCAAAAAAGGGAAAACCAACTAGCATGTATGGCCAGCCTCTCCTTGGAGGCCATCCAATGTAGGATGCCAGCTAAATCCTATGCTCTTTATCTCAGATAACAATGGTTGCAATTTCATATTAAAACAGTAGCGCAAAGGGACACCATACCATTTTAGGACTACAGGCAGTTTATTGATATTTTTGATCAAAGTACACTAGAGGATAGGGCCAAAATGGTTGAGTTTTACTTGCACAACATGGCCCTCACGAACATGAATGTTTGGGATCCTAATGCTGAGCTAAGAGATCTACAACTAATGGCTTTGGCATCATGGATGAGCCATGAGAAGTCAAGGGCTGCAAAGATGAAAAGAATATTGGCCAGAGAGAAAACTAAGCCTCTTTTCATCAGAGTTGAACAATCAAATCCCATGGCCCTAATAAGCACCCATAATCTAATTGCAAACAATCCTCAGCTAGCACCTAGATATGTTGTTGCCCAAGAGAAAGAAATTTCACATTTTGAGGATATGTTTAGGTTGCGAGGAGATGATAGCATACATGCCTGCTTCAGTAGATGGAACACACTGTCACACAGCTTGAATATCAGAGAATATCACTCCCCTCAAAGGTTGAGAGAGGCACTCAACAGGACACCTATGTACAAGCAATCAATGCAAAAGTTGAAGGTCTATTGGATAGGCCTCAAAGTTAGTCCACCACTACTCCTAGGGATGCTAGTAGGGAGAAAATAAGAAGAGGAAAAGAGGTAGTGGGAAGAAGTAGAAAGGAAAGCAGGCTTCTATGAACAAGAAGAAGAGACCACAACATAAGCATGGCATGTTAGAGAGGCTACCAGAGCCATGAAGGACATGGACATTGACTAAGTCGCTTAGAAGATGAACAACACTTTAAGTAGGGGGGTGATGACGAGCCTCATCATTAGGTAATTATATGGGCCTTAATTCACCTCCTAACTTAGTCAAACCAACTATTCTCACAACTTATTGCATACTTTTGATTATATTTTTCTTATGAGATGAGTTAGATTTGGATATTTTGCTTTGTGGTCTAATGTGCATGTAATGCAGGATTAAAGGATAAAAGCAAGGAGTTTTAGCAAATACCTTGGTCAAAACTCGAATGGGACAAGGGAGAAAAATTATAGGAGGTAAATCCTCCTCATTTACTACCCCTCCATCCAAATATTCCTTCATTAGCTCAGAGTACAACTAGCTAAATCATGAGGACTAGAAGGCAGCCGAGCAAATGAGAGTCAAAGCACCAGTTATCCCGAGTTTGGGAGCTGAGCCTCCCTAATTTTATGGAAGTCGTTGGAGACTTTAGTCATATAAGTAGAGAGGCCTAGGACCTCAGTAGGATTGGGGGCACTTTTGATTGTAAAAATTTACTTTATTTTTGAGCTGCAAGACTTGTGACAATTTTTTTGATGTAATCCATTGTTTTGATAATAAGAATCAGTTTTGTTTCGAGCCAACACTGAGTTAACTCAAAGAGCTAAAGCTCTTGGGTTAGGGCCCAACCCTAGTAGCTAAGGCTCCTCTTTGTTGTACCTGTATGCTAGCGTAGATCCATGGTTTAATCGTTCATTTGCTTAAGTAGCTGCATTTTCATTACAACAGTGTAGCATAGATTGGTTGTGTTTCAGATTTCTAGTTATCGCATGAGCTTTGGAGTTTGTTGTCTTGATTTAGTACTTGGTTCATTTCATCGTTATTGCCTTCAATCACTCTCTTTCTGTAATAGATCTCACTCATGTTCTCATTTCCTTTAGCACGAAATACTTAAGTGTGAGCCAATAAATCACGTCTTAAGCGAATTATACTCGTAGATCTCCTTACCATCCGATCCACAACAAACCTGACAAATCACCATCTGATTCATTTCAACGCTTGACTTTATGCACTCTAGATCTCCACCATCGATCTGTCTAGCTTGATCCAATGGTTATCATGAATTCTTCCACCTACTTTATGCGCTCCAAATATCCACCATTGATCTGTCGTGCCCTCGATCCAATAGCTATCACATCACCTGATCGACAACTAGCTTTGCCGATCTCCACCGTTGATCAACCCCGCCTGATCGAACGGCTAAATCTCGCGTGGATTCTTGCACAGCCGATATCCGCCCAAGAGCACGCGAGAAAAGTGGTTTTCTCGTGCTACATGTCACCTAGTTAGGCTAATTGCTCAAAATTTTTGAATTCTGCTTACAGCCTCAAGGGCGCGCGAGAAACTGCTTACCGTCTATGGAAACCCGCTCCATCATTCCACACGTTTTCTTTCCTTTTGTTGCCACGTGACTTAAATCTTGTTCGCCCATCGATTCACTTAAACCCTTCGATAAGATCTCCGCCACTCAATCTCCCATTTAACCATGTTCGTCCATCTATTCACTTAAACTACGCGATAAGATCTCCGTTGTTCATCTTTTGTTAACCCTGTTCATTCATCTATTCACTAAATTGCCCACGATAAGATCTCCGCCATTCATCTTCCAATTAGTCTTGTTTGTCCATCTTTTGACTTAGCCTCCCACGATAATATCTCCACCATTCATCTTCCTTCAGTGTTATTCGTCCATCTATTGACTTAGCCTCTCGCGATAAGATCTCCGCCATTCATATTCCGTCAATCTTATTTGTCCATCTATTCACGTAATCTTCTACGATAAGATCTTTGCTGCTCATCTCCCATTAATACTATTTTCGATCAATCCAATGGTTCTTATGCACCTCTACTTCATTACATCCTCCTTTCACTGATTTCGATCTTCTCTTGCTCTTCCGCTTGACTCCTCGCATGCTTGATTTTACCAAAAGAACCAAAAACACGAAAACAATTTTAGATTAGTTTCTTTGCTTATTCATTAGTTTAGTTTGATGCTCTTTACTTCTATAACTTAGATAGCAGCTTTAAGTTAGTTTTGATTTATCAATTCTGCTTAGCATAGCTGTTTAAGTGGTTAATTAGGATATGGTGTGATATTAGCATTACATGTTGTTTTCTTCATTACTGTAGTAGAGTAGCTCTCCTCGAATAGATTTGCTCTTCTTCCATCAAAGAATCAAGCTTCTTCTAACTCTATAGAAATTTGGCTTGGAACCCCTGGGGTGTCTTGCCAGATGAACAAGTGACAATAGGCAGGACCTTCACTTCTACTTGTGCATATAGCACTGTCACCTCCAAGTTTGTATGAACCCTGGGTTGATAAGTAAAGTTGGTAGCCCAGGAGTTGTAGCATCCTTACTGCAATACTAGCGTTCATCACTTACCTCATGGGAAGACACTTCAATGTAAAAAAAAATCATGATAGTCTTAAATACTTCTTGGAACAAAAAATTATATTTAGAAGAGCAACAAAAATGGGTCACAAATATGTTGAGTTATGACTTTGAAATCATCTACAAAAAAGAGAAGCAAAATGTTGTTGCAAATGCACTCTTAAGAAGTGATGAGGATGTGGAGGCATTGCTCTGTTCCATTTCTATTATCCAACCAAACTGTATAATTGAAGCAAGGGATGAGTGGAAGAATGAAAAAGAGGTGTGGACACTCATTCAAAATTTACAACAACATCCCAAAGCATCCAATACATTTATCTAGAAAAATGATTCACTGTGATACAAAGATCGTTTATATCTATGTAAGAACTCCCAACTCAAACATAAGTTTGTTTTAGAATTGCCAACCTCTCCTATAGGAGGGAACTCAAGATTTTAAGAAAACTTACCACAAGGTTAAGAATGATTTATTTTGGGATGGCCTTAGAATGTAATGTTCACAAGTTTGTGGCAAAATGTTTGGTTTTCCAACAAAACAGAGTCGAGACAATTAATACCCTAGGTCTTTTACAACCATTAGCCATTCCAAGTCAGTGTTGGGAGGAGGTCTCAATGGATTTTATCATAGGTCTAACCAAGTCCAAAGCAAATAATGTCATCATGGTGGTAATTGATAAACTTACAAAGCCTATGCATACTTTTGTGTGTTATCTCATCTTTTCAAAGCCAGTATAGTCGCTACTGCATTTGTTGAAACAATTCAAAAGATACATGGAAACCCAAAGATTATTATAAGTGACAAGGATCCCATTTTCACTAGAAATTTTTGGACAAAAATATTTTATTGTCTTAGTGCTCAATTGACTCATAAATCATCTTATCATCCCCAAACTGATGGGAAAACTGACGTAGTGAACAAATATTTGGAAGGATATCTTTGTTTCTTTGTATCTAATAAACAAACACATTGGATCAAGTGGTTACCTCTAGCAGAATGGTGATATAATACTTCCTTCCACACTACAATAAAAATTCCCCTATTCACAGTGCTTTATGGCTATCATCCACCATCCATCACATTGTCTCTAATAAACAATTATAAGATTCAAGCAGTGGAAGATCACATCGAGCATCAACAACAAGTTCTCCAACTCTTAAAGGATAACTTGACTTTGGCACAAAATTGAATGAAACAATAAGAAAATCAGCATCACAGTGAAAGAAGTTTTGACATGGATGATTGGGTATTATTACGGATATAACCATACAAACAAAAGTCCCTCAAGAAAGGTAAGAGGAATAATAAATTATCACCTAAGTACTATGGTGCTTACAAGGTGTTGCAAAAGATTGGTACTATGGCATACAAATTGGAGTTGCCTGCATCTTAGCGAGTAGACCCAATTTTCCATGTTTCATGCATAAAGAAGGTTATAGGTGACGAGATCCTAGTTCAAACTATATTGCTAGAACTTGACGAGGAAGGAAAAATCATATTGGATCCTCAAGCAATCATGGAAACAAGAATTCAAAAGCTATATAATCGATCAATTTCTGATTATCTCATTAAGTGGAAGAACTTAGTTGTTGAAGATTCCACATGGAAGGATAATTATTTTATACAAAAGCATCTAGAAATATTCAAGTGTTGAGGACACCACTTTTTTGAAGGAGAGGAGCATATTAAGTCCCTATAATACTAGTGTAGTCCCTATATTGTTATTGTTGTAGCCCATTGAAGCACACTATTGTTATTGTTGTGTCTTTACATTTTTATTGTTATGTAGGTCCTAATTATATTTTTAACCTTTAGACTCTTATATATACCAAGTAGGTATTGTCATTTGAATTATGCAAGAATTGTTCATTTATGTGATGTAAAAAGAGGTTTCCCCTTGAAGTGGTTTATTATCAAGTCATTGATCTACATTTTCTTATGTTTTTGTGTTTGTTTTGACTTGGATACATAATAATGACCTCAGAAAGGTCCCTAATTCTTGTTCTACCCTTGACTATCCCTCATGAACAACTCCTACATAAGTTACAAATATTTTCATAAGTTTCCTCAGAGATGTCAACTTTTCCAATTAAATTTAGCAAATCCAACCATTCATCTTGTATTCCTTTAATCAATATTGTTTTTAAATGCAACATACAATGATATTTGCACATTATATTGAAACCGATCTACAAACTCAAAATTCTCTTCCTTCTTTTGTGCTATTTTGAAGAAATACTCCTTGAGTTCTCAGGTTCAGCAATATTCCTAATATTTCCTAAGCAAGGTCTTCTTCATTTCATCCCATGTAGTTATAGTATTTCCACCTAGACCCATAAACCATCTCAGAGATACTCCCTTTAAAGTGGTTGGGAACAATTTTATCTTTTGTAGGTCATCATTATAGTCATAACTTCGACATAACACACTAAATTCAAACAAGAAGGCATCTAGATCTCCAGTGGTAATCCATGGAAATTGGGAATGGATACCAAACAAATTGGCTTCATGGGTGAATTTCCTTGAGTGTTAGAAATAGGGAACACAATTGTAGAAGTAGTGTTGTCCATATCTTCCCAAATCTTCCAATAATCACTTATTATTCCATAATTAGGAGGGACTCACTGAAATGAGATAGGGGAAGTTACTTATGGTACCACATGTTTAACAACACTTCCTTGATCAAGATTAAGAGTCTTAGGGGATGTTCCTTGAAACAAACTACAATATTCTGATACAAGTTCCCTTATTTCTCCTTGGCCTTTTGCAAGGTGTTAAAGTTTAGGTCCAAATATAAACTTCTCAACTTTCTTTTGTCATTAGTAGGTTGTTCAAATTTTGGCATGTCAGAAAATATTTTCTGAGGTCTTGATTTCCTCTTGGGTTTAACTTTAATTGTTTCAACAAAATGACCACTTAGGTGTTGAGAAATCGCAACAAGAAATTCTAGTTTAATTTGTCCTTGAATTAAATTGTGAATTAAAATAGAATTATCTTCTCATAGAAATTTGAAAATAATTAATTAAGTTTAATTAACTTAATTAATTTAGGAAATTCAAATTGGAAGTCTTTTAGAAGACATGTATATGTTCTTCCTAACTTATAGGAGTTAAGGATGTGTTATGAATGAGTTGTAATTAGTTAACTCAATTTATTGAGTTAAGTCCAGTTAAATTAGTTCCAATAAGTTTCAGGAACTAATAGTGAGTAAACAGTCAGTTGGGACACTAGTGACCTAATTAGTGCTACTCTATTTAACTGAAGATTCCACCATCAAAAACTCATGCATGTTGACTATGAGAAAGACCCAGTTGAGACTAGAGTGTAGGGAAAATGTACTATTTGTTTTATATGTTTCTGAGTTGCACTGATAGTGCATGCATTCAGGAATTGATCCTTAAGGGATTTCACTATTTTTAGAGGTTGTATTTCCCTTTAAATACAAGCTATCCTTAATAGGAATTACACATTGGACTATAGACTTGGAGAGCTTGTGAATTGGCTGAACTTTTGCATTGAGCTTGCTTATGAGTTGGAGATTGAATTTGTTGAGTGTTGGGATTGTTCTAGAGAGAACAAGCATTGTAATTTCATCTTGATTTTCCGGATTAATACAAAATAGATAGTGGGGTTTTGAGTTCTGGCTTTCCCCAGATATTTATTGTGTTATGTGCCTTTGATTATCTTCCTCTATTGATTATTGTTTTCTCGATGTTTATGGGCTTTTGTTGTAAAGAGTAGAAGTAGATTCTTGTCTTTTGTTGTAGTATATTACATGAGCTTGTGAATCTACAAGTTTTTCTACATGGTATTGGAGCAAGATCGTTTTTTGGGCCGAGAGTTAGGAAAGAAGTTTTGAGAATTTCTATGCAAAATTTTCAGAAACAAATCGCGGATTTGGATTCCTTGGGAAAATATACCCAATAATAATAATAATAATAATATAAAATAAATAAATATAATTAAAATAAAATAAATAAATAAATTGGCCAAATCAGAGTTCAAATGAGGGAGATATCGCTAATTTAAAATCAGCTCTCCAGAGAAGATTTTGAAGTTTTGAGTTTTTGAGTTACAGGTGAAAGTCAAATTTGCATACATACTTCAGGATCGACAGATGGCATTCCATGGGTTGAGGCTTAAGTATTCCTTGGAAGGAAGCTCGAATTTTACAGCCTGGAGGGACAGGATGGAGGTTGTGCTAGAAGATAATGACTTCAAGGAATTCATTGATCAAGAAGTCCCCAAGCCAACAACTACAAATGCACAGAACTTGGCCGAATGGCAAAAGTGTGTGGTGAAGGCAGGGAAGATAATCCTTGAGGGAGTTCGAGACCACATTGTCTCGAGTCTCCATGGCAAGGAAACTCTGCATGCTATTTGGAAAACATTGACGGACTTGTATTAGAATAGTAGTGATCAAAGGAAGTTGGCACTGAATGATAAACTTCGTAAAATCAAGATGGATAAAAGTGAGATGATTCCAAAGTACTTGATCAAGTTCACTCAATGTTGGGATGAACTTGGAGGTGTTGGAATCATAGTTTCCAAGGAGGATATGGTGAGCCTTGCTCTTCTTAGACTCCCAAAGAGTTGGCATAGTTATGAGGACTCTATCAATGGCTGGGAGAAGCTGCCAGATTGGGAATGACTATGGTCATATTTGATGTAGGATGAGAACAAGAGGAACACCAGGGATGGCTCTTCATCAAAGAATAATGATGAAGAGAACTATGCCTTGGCGATTAAGACAAGGAAGGGGAAAGGTAAAATTTCTCGTTCCAAATCAGATTCTTATCATGGAGGTAAGAAGAAGGACATGATGGAAGTTAAATGCTTTCATTGTCACAAGATGGGTCACTTTGCTACAAATTGTCCATTGAAGAAGTCCAAGGATAAGTCCTCAAGAGGAGCAGAGGGTGAGGCTTTGGCCTCCCAATTCGAATTAGACTTTTCCCTCATTGCATGTGTGGTGTCTTCAATGATGGGAAATGTCTGGTACTTAGACATTAGAGCTTCTTTCCTCATGATTGGCGAAAAAGAGTTATTCAGTGAACTGAAGGAGAAAGATCTCAAGATGCATATTGAGATGGGTGATGACGGTAACTATAGTGTTATTGGTGTGGCACTATTACTTTTCAGAGGGAGCATGTGGCTCCAATCACCTTGAATAATGTTATGCATGTACCCGAATTGACGAAGAAATTGGTATCTGTTGCCATGCTTGAGGTTAGAGGCTATGATGTGATATTTTCGAAAGGAAAGGTGTTCCTTCGACACATAGCCACGGGTCAAGTAAAGAAGATAGGGATTCAAGTTCATAATCTCTATAAGATAGGGGTAGAGGATTGCGATTCTTTGAGTTCAAAAGTGGAAAAGATGTTGAGCCGAGATGTTGGTGAGTTATGGCATAGGCGATTGGGCCACTTGCATCATGGGGCTTTGAAGATATTGCAGAAAATCTCTACCAGTCTTCCCAAAGGTACGCTTGAGCAAGTTGATACATGCAAGGGTTGTACTTTGGGAAAATACACCAAGTCTTCCTTTGGAGATAGAGACAGTCGAGCAGAGTTTATTTTAGAAAGAGTCCATTTAGATGTGTGTGTACCATTCTTGACAGTATCCACTGCCAAACACAGGTATTATGTTATATTTGTAGATGAATATTCTCGTAAACGCTGGCTATTTTTCATGTAGAGAAAGGATTAGACGTTCACAAAGTTTTGTGGATTCAAAGCATTGGTTGATAAAGAGTCAAGCAATAAGGTTAAATCTATATGGAGTGATAACGATGGAGAATATGTCTCCAATGAGTTTAAGAACTTCTATGCAACGGAAGGGATAAAACGAGAGTTGTCGACACCTCATAACCCTCAACAGAATGGGGTTGCTGAGAGGAAGAACAGGAGCATAGTATGGGCAGTAAGGGCGATGTTGCATTATCAGGGCTTACCACTACACTTGTGGGCTGAGGCATGCAACACATTGGTTTATGTTCAGAACTGTAGCTTACATCGAATACTTAAGATTAAAACACTAGAGGAAGCTTATTCCAATAAGAGGCAAGATGTTGGTCACTTTAGGATTTTTGGGTCATCGGTTAATTGCCATGTGACCAAATATGCATGGAAGAAGCTTGAGCCAACAACAAAGTTGGGGATCTTTGTGGGGTACACTGATACTCCCCACAATTATCAGGTGTACATGCAAACCACTCGGATGACAGGGTTTGCAGGGATGTCAAGTTTGATGAGGAGGAGGCCATGCGAGTATCCCTTGAGAGGGAGCTTGAGCCACATGCGGATGAGAAAATTTTAGTTCCTAAGGTTGAGGAGCCTCAGATTGATGTGGATCAGCCACATGCAGAGGTTCCGAGAGTCGAGACATCCACTCAAATAGAGTCTTCTTGAGAGGGAAGAAAGTGCACTATAGAGGCTGACAGATTGTTGGATGATGCACAAGAGAATGTGGGAGCACCCTCTTCTCAGCGCAAACAAAGGAGGTCACCATAGAGGTACACCAGATACATGGCACTTATGGGTGCATGTGTTTTGACATAAACGTCTTCCTTTCAGGAAGTAGTGCAACATCCAGTTTGGGTTGATGCGATGGTGGAGGAGTATGACTCCGTAGTTCGAAGAAGTGTTTAGGATGTGGTCCTGAGACCAGTGGACAAGTCAGTTGTGAGATCTCGTTGGCTTTACAAGGTAAAGCAAGCTGCAGATGGTGGTTTTGAGAAGCATAACGCCATATAGGTGGCCCGTGGCTTTTCACAGGTAGAGGGGATTGACTATGATGAGACCTTTGCTCCTGTTGCAAGGTACTCATCTATCAGATCTATTTTGGCACCATCTACACATATGGGTTGGAGTATCCATTAGATGGATGTAAAGATTGGCTTCCTTAATGACATGATTGAGGAAGAGGTGTACATAGAGCAACCCAAATTTTTTGAAACCTTAGACTGTGAGTCACATGTGTGCCAACTCAAGAGAGCGTTGTATGCGTTGAAGCAAGCACCTCGTGCTTGGTACACCAGGATAGATAGCTACTTCACTGGGTTGGGGTTCATGAAGAGGGAAGCGGTTGCGAACCTGTATCACATAGTGGTGGAAGGTAAGATGTTAATCATTGTAATTTATGTAGATGGTCTCATACTAACAGGTGATGAGAAGCTCATCAAATCCTACAAAGAGGACCTTGCAAGAAAGTTTGAGATGAAGGACATGAGGCTCATTCATTACTTTCTTGGCATGGAGGTATGGTAAGGAGATGGGGAGTTGTTTGTTTCTCAAGGCAAGTATGCCAATGAGATACTAAGGAGATTTCACATCGAGAGCAGTAAACCCATGGAGACTCCTCTAATTGGTAACTGGAGGAAGGAGGATGCTACTTCAGGAGAAGTAATGGAAGCTACTGTTTACAGGTAGCTTGTGGGTTCACTCATGTATTTGGTGAACACATGACCAGATATGTGTTATGCAATTAACCAGCTTAGTCAAGTGATCTGATTTTGAAACTAATTGAAAAAGGTTTGCAAGGTTTTCAATTCAGTAGTAAACATGTTTAAAATATTCCCATGTCTTGTAGTAAAGAAACAAATGAAATTTTTAGTTGTTCATGATCCATTCAAGCAAAGGAGAATTATTTCCTTTTACTGTTTAACACATTAAAACGAATTTGTTCTGCAAAATAAATCAACCACAGATGCAAAAGAAGTTGATGAAGCAGTTCACCCCTCCTGGGCTACGTCTACTGGGTCCAAGGCTCCCAAATGGGCCTGTCCTCGTTTTAATTAAATGCTCAAAATTAATTTACAACTGAATAGAAGTCTCTATAGGTGAAATAGACTGTAAAATCAGATTTAGAACACATGAATCCTTCAGGATTTCCTGCTGGTTCACCTCCAATGGATACCTGCAACCTGATACAGTTCTCACAATACTGGCCCTAGTGGCTCCTAGAACTTCCACGGCTCCAAAACCTATGCAAATGACCTCCGATGGCTGAAATACCTGTGCCAATGGCTTTCGAACATCCAAAATACCCAAAAATAAATAAATAAATAAATAAATCATCCAAAACCGCCTTTCCTAGCCAAAGTTATGGCTATTTGCTCCCAACTGCCAGTTTCCCCTAAACGAACTCCAGCTAACTTTAGTTAAGCTCCGCCAATTATGGCGGGACCGCCAAATTTGGCGCTCCGCCAAAAAATCCGCCAACTGAACTGCAGTTAATAAATGTGCATGTAACCACAACTCACTCGGCGGTTTACCTCGGATTTCGCGCCCTTTGGCCCACAGTTCCAAGGGCTCGGTCATATGGCATGGGGGCTAGCCCTTAGGGGCTGGCCCCCTTCTTTTCTCGCCCGTAGCAATTTCAAACTTTAAAAATACATTTTCTCCGCCAATTATACAAATCTGCCTCCGTAGCCTAACGGTAAGGCGTTGGGCTTGTGGCAGGCAAGTCATGGGTTCAATTCACAACCCACCAATTTTTAAAAAGAAATGCACAGCCCCTTCTGCTGACGTCACCTGAGCCACGTGGCGGCCTCTGGGATTGCCACGTGGCAGCTTCTGATTGGCCTACCAAAAGGAATATTCCCAAGAATATTCCATGGAATATTCTCAGGAATATTTCGTGGAATATTCTTTTTTTTTTAATTTTTTTTGAAAATTCAAAAATTAAGGGTTATTGGGCAATTTTGTTTTTGACGTAACTTTCGCATATGACGACCGTTTTTTGAACCGTTTGCGGCACCGGAATCGGGAGGAAGAGCTATATCCAATCGTTTAGGTTTGAGCCAGTTTTGAGCACTTTAATTTTGAGCATTTTTCGACACTTGGGACATGAGCCCCTGATCACGCCTCCCCATTGGGAAGATTTTGGACCCCAAATGCCTTCAACTACCTGTTAAAGAGGTGAGGGTACAACGCCCTCACTCTGTCCACCTCCATCTACTTTGCCTTGTTCGGTTTGCTGCCTTTGAAACCAACCCAAACATAATCTACATTGCCCATCCTTGAAGTGCATGTCCTTCTGTCAAGGATTGCATCTTCTTTCAGCTCATCTGAATATTCTGGCGAGAAATCTTCTATAGATGGAAGCTGAACGACGCTTTCATGATCAACGATCAAAGGAGGTTCATACAAACGTAAGTTCTCCACATTAACAACAGAATACATTTGCATGTAGGAAGGCAAATCTAATTGAAAAGCGTTATTTCCAACCTTCTTGAGGATTTTGAATGGACCATAACGAATAGGCTTCAGATTTTTACCTTCTCCTTTCATCCTTTCCTTACTGATGTACAGCCATACCTCATCCCCTTCTTGAAACTTGTGATCGACTCTATGCTTGTCGTGTCTTTCCTTGTACTTGCCTTGACTCTTCTCAAGTTGTTCTTGAATTTGCTGATGTATTCGCTGAATTCTTTCAATGAATGAACAAGCTTTGTCAATATCACTATGTCCCTCAATGGCGACATCTTTCTCAAGAATGAAACCAAGAGGTGATTTTGGTAAGTAACCAAAACAAGCTTCAAACAGTGAGATGTTTGTGGAAGAGTGCTTGGCACGGTTGTAAGCATGTTGTATGTAGTGAAAATGTTCATCCCAAATCTTGGGATGCTTGCTGCAATATCCTCTCAAGAGGTGCACAATGGTTCTATTCACAACTTCGGTTTGTCGATCTGTTTGCGGATGGAAAGCGGTACTTTTCTTCAACTTTATGTCCATCATCTCCCATAGGTTGGACCAAAAATTCCACACAAATTTGGAATCCCTGTCACTAATAATGGAAGTAGGCAAGCCGAAGTGAATCCATACATGATGAAAAAATAATTCAACAGTTTTTTCAGCAGTTATAGTTTTCTTACAAGGCATAAGTATAAACATTTTGCTGAAACGATCAACTACTGCATATAAATAATCATGTTGCTTTCTAGATTTTGGCAAACCTCCTACAAAATCCATAGAGATGCTCTCCCATGGTCTAGAAGGTACCGGCAAAGGAGTATACAAGCCAAGCTTCCTATTACTATGCTTCCTTGTAGCACATAATGAACAACCTCTTATGAACCTTGAAACAGAATCTACCATGTGAGGCCAATAAGAATACCTCTATAGATGTGCAACTGTTTTGCTTACACCAAAATGGCCAGTAATAAGAGAAGAATGAGCTTCTCTTATGACATTTATTCTCTCCCCTTGTGGTATACACAACTTTCCCAAATGAAACAGCAAATTGTTATGCTTGTGATAGTCATTTTCCTCTACATGATTCCCTTTACTCAAGTTAGCATACACATCTTTAAAGTCATCATCAGATGCATATTGTTCTATGTAACTATCATGTACAATGGCATCATTCTTAAGTAAAATAACATCACCAATAATAGGCCTTGAAACCATATCAGCAACTTTATTCAGAGTACCTTTCTTGTACCTTATTACCAAATGGAACTGTTGCAAGAAACCCATCCATCTGAAGTGTCGTGACTATTGTAATTTGCTTTGTGATTGCAAGTATTGTAAGGGCTGATGGTCGGTATGTATAATAGTTTCTTTGCCCATCAAATAGTGTTTCCACTTTTTGACGCTTTGTACCAATGCATACAACACCTTATCATACGTAGGATAATTTACAACAACACCATTAAAAGTTTCAAAATGAAAAGAAATAGGCTTACCATGATGTAGAAGAACTGAACCCATGGCATAATCACTAGCATCGGTTTGTATCTCAAATGGCTGTCTCAAATCCGGTAATGCAAGGACCAGAGCTGAACTAATCTTCTCTTTCAAAGATTCGAAAGCCTTTTGCTGCTTGCCTCCCCATTGGAAAGCACGCTTCACACTTGTTATTGCATGCATAGGAGCTGCTATAGAAGAGAAGTTAGAGATGAACTTCCTCCAATATTGAGCTGCACCTAAAAAGCTTCTTACCTCTGTAATGGATTTGGGAGTAGGCCACTTCACAATAGCCTCAAGCTTAGCAGGATCAATTCTCAAAGCACCTCCTCCTACTATGTGTCCCAAATAAACCAAAGAAGTCTTTCCAAATTCACACTTTGACATTTTAAGAAATAACTGATTCTTCTTCAAAACATCAAGTACTTTCCTAACATGCATGACATGCTCTTCTCTAGACTTGCTGAAAATCAAGATGTCATCTAAGTAGACAATAACGAAATCATTAAGAAAAGGACGCAAGACATCATCCATTACCCGCATGAAAGTTGCAGGTGCATTGCACAAACCAAACGACATCACAAGCCATTCAAAGAGTCCTTGTTTGGTTTTAAACGTTGTCTTCCAAATGTCACTTTCTTCAATTCTTACTTGATGATATCCACTGCACAAGTCTAACTTAGTGAAATATCGAGCATCTTTCAGCTGGTCTAGCAAATCATCTATCCTTGGGAGTGGGTAACGATTCTTTACCGTTATCTTGTTCAAGGCCCTGAAATCAACACACATACACCAAGTGCCATCTTTCTTTGGAATCAGTACAATCGGTGACCCACATGGCGAAGTACTTGGCCATATGAAACCCTTGTCTAACAAGTCCTTGATTTGCTACTTTATTTCAACATTCTCCATAATAGACATGCAGTACATGCCTATGTTTGGAAGAGGACAATCTGGATGCAAATGGATTTCATGTTGAATCTCCCTCTTAGGAGGCAAACCTGTTGGCTCCTGAAATATCTCATGATATGCATCAACTACATCATACATATCTGATTTAAGTTTTGGATCACAATTGTCAAATGACTCATGATTCACATCAACCTTGGGCTTAATCATAAGAAGAACAAAATTCTTACTTGAATTGACTAGCCTCTTTACCTGTCCTACATTCACCATCGCTATATTTGTCTTCTTGCGATGAGCTCTAACAATGAACTCCTTGCCATCTTTGAAAAGATGATATTTGTTTTCATGGTGATGAAAGATAGCTTTCTTGTCAAAGTAAGGACTTCCCAGAACAATTCCTTCTATATCAAAAGGTACCACATCAAGTTCAACAGTGTCAATAAAATGTGCAGTAATTGCAAAGCACAATGTGCACTTTCTTGAAACTTGTAAATTTGCATCCTTGCAAATCCATCCCAGTTGATATGGCTTCGGATGTGGAACGGTCTCAAGTTTAAGCTACTTGACCAAGTCTTTTTATATAAGGTTTGCTTGTGACCCACTATCAAAAAGTGTGTCAATATTCGTATGTTTTGAAATCACCTTCACATGAAACAGTTCAATTCTTTCTTCCTCATTACGAGCTTGTACATGACAGTTTGGGGTACTAGTGTTGGCTTGAATTTCCATTTCTTTTCCCTTCAAGTTTTTCAAACCCATGGTTGTAATTTTGGTTTCATCACCTGAATCATCCCCTAAATCTTGTGGTGTAGATGTAGTAACAGCAGTTTTATGTTTCCCTTTGGATTTGTTAAATTGAGGTCTTTTTCAGGATGTAATTTCCAACAATTTTTCTCCTCATGGCCTGGTTTAGAACAGTGTTTATAGATCACTTTCTCACTTTCCTGTTTGACAGATGCATTCTTTTTGCCCTTTCCCTTGGAGGTATTTTTCTTTGTTTTTCCCCTTGTTGGGCTTGTTTCTACCCTCTTCAAATGTGTTTTTCCCCTTGCCTCTAAATGGGTAGCTTGTACACAAACCTCATCTAGGCCAGTAGGGTTAAACATCAAGATGGTGTGTCTAAGGTAGCTATGCAAGCCACCAATATATTTCAGCAAGGTTTCCTGGGTCTATAAATCTACCCCTAACAAAAGAGCTCTTCTGCTGAATTCATGGGTGTAGTCTTGGACACTCTGACCCTTAAGTTGTCTGAAATTTTTCCAGTTCATAATGGCTTTCTGCATGTGAGCAAGAGGATAAAATTGTTTTTTAAGGGCTAACAGAAATTCAGTCCATGTTAAGGTAACCTTAACAAATTTCTTGATCTCCTCTTTGGTCTTGGCCTCCCACCAGACCAACGCTGCTCCATCCATTCTTAAAGAAGCCAAGTGAATCTTTGTGGCATCATCATGCATATTATGGATCCTCAAGTAAACTTCCAACTGCCTAATCCAGTTGTCAAGCTTTTCTGCATTCACTTCACCATTAAACATAGGTAATTCAAATTTTACATCAAGCTTCAAAAAATGACTTTTTCCAGAGGATTTATGCTTATGCACAGAAGAAGAAGACGAGGATGAAGAGGAAGGAGGTGATGATGGGGGTGATGGATCACCATTACCTCCATGTCCTTTCTTGGAATGATCATCATCCTTCTTACCTCCTGAAGAGCCCTCTCCTTCATGTAGATGTTTGGACCCTTCTCCAGCCAATTTCTCATTTCTTTCTTGGTAAAATATCCTCACCATTTCAATGAGGTCCAAGAAAGCCTTTCTGAAGACTCTTTCTTCTTCTTTTGGATCCATTTCTGCAGGAATTTCTCCTTCCTATTCAGACATTCTTGAAGCTTCTGACTCTTGAGGGTGAAATTGAAGGTGGAGGTGATGGCTCTCTAGCCTTCCTTGACTAAGGATTCTCTCCTTCTCTAGTCATCTGTCCTTCCCCTCTTTTAAGTTTCAACCTGGTAAGCATCAATACTTGCAAGACAGTTAGAATATATTTGCACAAAAACAATCAAAAGACAACTACACTAGAGATTGACTGAAAGAGCGTTTATCTACTTTGCAATTGTATAACAAGAGCATTTCGAAGGCTTCCTGGCTCGTTTCAGGCTCTGTCTATATCTTATTTGACTGCTTTTGATACAAAGAAACAACAACATAGCTCTGATACCAACTTGATCTAAATTTGAAACTACTTGTAAATGGTTTGCAAGGTATTCAATTTAGTAATAAACATGTTTAAAAGATGTCCATGTCTTGCAGTAAAAAAACAAATGCAATTTTCAGTTGTTCATGACCCATTTAAGTATAGCAGAATTATTTCCTTTTACTGTTTAACACACTAAAACAAATTTGTTCTACAAAATAAATCAACCATAGATGCAAAAGAAGTTGATAAAGCAGTTCACCCCTCCCGGGCTACGTCTGTTGGGTCCAAGGCTCCCAAATGGGCTTGTCCTCGTTTTAATTAAATGCTCAAAATGAATATACAGATGAATAAAAGCCTCTACATGTGGAATATACTGTAAAAACATATTCAGAACACTTGAATCCTTCAGGATTGACTACTGGTTTGTGTCCAATGGATACCTGCAACCCTATACAGCTCTCACAATATTGGGCCCTTGTGGCTCCTAGAACTTTCATGGCGCAAAAACCTCTGCAAATGACCTCATATTGCTGTAAAAATTGTGCCAATGGCTTCATAAGGTCGAAGAGACCCAAAATCAAAAGAAAATTTGTCCAAAACGGACTTTCCTAGCCAAAGTTATGGCCATTTAATCCCAACTGCCAGTTGCCCTTGAAAAACTCTAGTTAGACTTTTAGTTACAGCCAGATAGGCCCACCAAATATGGGGCGGCCGCCAAATTTGGCACCACCGCCAACAGATCCGCTAAATCCACCATAACCGTCAGCTAACTTCGCGCATGTGACCAAAATTTCGGAATGGTGGTTTGGAGTTGGATTTCGTGCCCGACGGTTAAGGGTCTCGGCCCACAGTTTTGGGCGTAAGGTCACATGGTATGGGGGCCTAGCCATTAGATGCTGGCCATTAGGGGTTGGGCCCCTTCGGGCCCTGCCCTAAAACAAAACCAAAGTTTATAAAACATTTCCACCACACATAAAACAAAGGTTACCCTGGTGGCGCCTTGGTAAGGCGTGGCACTTGTGGACTGTAGGTCATGGGTTCAAACCACATGCTCGACCAAACTTTTAAATATATGCCCCCATATATGCTGACATCACCTTGGGCCACGTAGCGGTCTCTGGGCTTGCCACGTGGCAACCTGTGATTGGCTGCCCAAAAAGGAATATTCCCTAGAATATT
This sequence comes from Pinus taeda, assembly GCA_000404065.3. Lineage (NCBI taxonomy): Eukaryota > Viridiplantae > Streptophyta > Pinopsida > Pinales > Pinaceae > Pinus > Pinus taeda. The sequence goes on from APFE031301686.1 coordinate 225,849, forward strand.
CCAAGGAATATTCTGTGGAATATTCTTTTTTAATTTTTATTTTTTTAAATTCAAAAATTAAGGGTTATTGGGCGATTTTGTTTTTGGCATAACTTTCTCATACGGTGACCGTTTTTCGAACCGTTTGTGGCGCCGAAATTAGGAGGAAGAGCTCTATCCAGTTGTTTAGGTTTGAGCTAGTTCTAAGCACTTTCATTTTTTAGCATTTTACGACACTTGGGACATGAGCCTCTGATCAACCATTTTAATACCATGGGCTAAATACCATGGGCCAAATACCATATTTATAAAAGAGTTATGTTAAATAACTAAAAATATATCAAATAGGATTATAAATCAACATTTAAACTGGTAGATCCAACCTAGATGAAAAATACCATGGGGATTATTATTAACACTGTGCAAAATAAACATTATTAACCTTAATATTAATATTAAAAGATTAATATTAATAATATTATTAAAGTTAATATTCATATTAATATATTATAATATTAATATTATTAAATTTAATAACTTTGGATTAATACAATATAAAAATTTGCTATATTATAATATATATTAATATGTCATGAGATATATTAACTCTAGATATATATGGGAGGGAAGAGAACAAAGACATAGAGTGATAGAGGTGGAGAGATACAGGGAGTGACAAGGGAGAGATGGAGATAAACTAATGGAGAGAGTAGAGGAGGAATGAAGAGAGAGAGAGAGAGAGAGAGGGAGAGAAGTGAGAGAGGTAGAGAAGGGTAAGAGAGGGAGAGGGAGACACAAAGATGGAGGGGGGAGAGGGAGAAATAGAGAGGGAGGGAGCTAGTGAGAGGATTAGAGGGCAGAGAGAAAGAGACGAGGGAAGAGAGAGGAGGTAAGAGAGAAACAGAGAGAGAGGAAGTATGAGAGATATGACTTGAGAGAGAGAGAAAGAGAGATGAGGGAAGAGAGAGGAGGTAGGAGAGAAAGGGAGAGAGAGTAAGGATGAGAGAGAGGACTTGAGAGAGAGGAGGGGTGAGGGAGGGATAGAGAGAGAGAAGAAGAAAGGCATAGAGAGTAAGAAGTGTAGGGAGAGAGAAGAAGAAATACATATAGAGTAAGAAGTGGATAGAGGGAGGGAGTGACAAGGGAGAGAGAGAGTGTGTGCATTTTTAGGGGTGAGATAAAGAGACAAAGAAGGAGATATGGAGAGAAGGAGAGAGAAGGAGAGAGGGACGGATATTGTAACCTAGTTGGAGACAGAGATAGAGAGAGAGAGAAAGTGAGTGATGGGGGAAGAGAGAGGATTGGAGGGAAGAGAGAGAGAGAGAGAGAGAGAGAGAGAGAGAGAGAGAGAGAGAGTGATGGGAAAAGAGAGAGGGAGGGAGGAGAGAAAGGGAGAGAGAGGAAGGATGGGAGATAAGACTTGAGAGAGGGGAGGAGAGTTATGAGGAAAGAGAGTGGATAGGAGGGCAAAGAGAGAGGAGAGAGAGAATGGTGGGTGAGGATAGAGGGAGGTAGGATAGAAAGGGAGAGAGAGGGAGGACGAGAGAGAGGACTTGAGAGAGAGAAGTGGTGAGGGAGGGATATAGAGATGGAGTTGGAGGGGGGGAGAGAGAGAAGAATAAGAATGACATAAAGAGTAAGAAGTGGAGAGAGGGAGAAGAAGAAAGACATATAGAGTAAGAAGTGGATAGAGAGAGGGAGTGACAAATGAGAGAGAGAGTGTGTGTGCATGTTTAGGGGTGAGATAAAGAGACAAAGAAGGAGATATGGACAAAAGCAGAGAGAAGGAGAGGGAGGGATATAGTAACATAGTTGGAGAGAGATAGAGAGAGAGAGAGTGAGTGATGGGGAAAGAGAGAGGATTGGCGCGAAAACAGAGAGAGAGAGAGAGTGATGGGGGAAGAGAGAGAGAGGTAGGAGAGAATAAAAAATACATGGAGAGTGAGAAGTGGAGAGAGAGAGAGGGAGTGACAAGGGAGAGATGAAGAGAGGGTGTGTATGTTTTGGGGTGAGATAAAGAGACAAAGAAGGAGAGATGGAGATAAGGCGGGGAGAGAAAGAGAGAGAAGGAGAGAAAGAGGGATGTTGTAATAGAGTTGGAGGGTGAAGAGAGAGAGAGAGATAGGTGGGAGAAAAAAGGGGAGAGAGGAAGGAAGAGAGAGGATGTGAGAGAGTGGAGAGAGGGAGGGAAAGAGAGATGAAGCTAGAGGGGAAGATAGAGGGAGGTAAGAAGAAAGACATAGAGAGAGAAAGGTGGAGAGAGAGAGGGAGTGATAAGGGAGATGGAGAGAGAGGGAGAGAGGACAACAGGAGAAAAGAGAGATAAGAAAGGGAGAGGGAGAGAAGAGGAAGAGAGAAAGAGAGAGGGAGAGGAGGATGGAGGGAAAGATAGATAGATTAGAGAAAGAGCGTGTATGTTTTAGGGGTGATATCAAGAAACAAAGGGAGATAGAGATATTGATGGATGGTGAAGAGAGGGAAGAAGAGAGAGATGTATAGAGGGAGGGAAGAATATAGAGATTGATAAATATGGAGTGAGTTTTGAGTTTGGGGGGGTGAGATAGAGAGACAAAGAAGGAGAGATGGAGGTAGATATACATATGGATGGAGGGGGGAGAGAGGGAAGAATATTTCTTATACTAGATGCATTGATTTCAGTGTAGATGATGATTTATAATCCTATTTGATTGTTTGCACTAGATGCATCTATTTTAGTGTATGTTGGGTGCAAGATCCCCCAAGGGTAGTTTTGGGGCTGAAAGCCCATATTTTGGTCAAATTTTGTAATCCAAGTGTGAAGACTCCACATTTTGTGGTCACGGAGTGCGTAGGTGTTAAAGAGTCATAGGGTTGTCTGCCCTTATTTTGGAAATGTAATGTCGGTTGTAAACATTCTACCCATGGTTCGCAGACCATGGGATTATATAAAGAGATCTAAGCTCTAAGTAGTTAAAGGATAATACGACGGAGAGAGTCATAGCCTTAGAGAAAGAAGTCTAAGTCTTGGGTTGTAGTGTGGGTAAAGGCTCTGCAGCTGAGTGCTTAAAGGCCTAGGGTAGAAGTTTGCAGCTGAGAGCGCAAACACCTACAGCTGTGTGCACAGGGAGGACAAAGACTGTAATACTTGAAAGATATCAATAAAAGAAGTTATTATGCTATTTCTATGTATTTTTTCTGTTAACAGGTTTGAATATATTGTGTATGAATTCCCTTTATTATGCTTATATGGTGCGTGAATGACTCTAGTACATTGAATAATTGAATGAAATCACGAATATCTGCTTACACGATGATAACATTAAGTATTTGACAAGATAAGTGAATCACTTAGGATAATAGAGAGACCTGCACGACACGCTGCTATAACAACACAAAAGGACCTGAGCCACAGGTTAAAGCTGCGCGAAGGTTGATCGTGTACTTTCGTGAAGGTATTGAAAGTCAGAATAGAGGGTTTGTCTTACAAGCCCTAGAGAGAGATCACTTGTGTGAAGGCAGGGATAAAAGAGATAAAGCGACATCAAAACCATCTCAAGGGTGCAAAAACTTGGTTCCAACATCCCCCCATACTGCTTCAGGTGAGACTTCGGTCTGCGCTCCGCGGGCTGATGCCAAAAGGGCCAGTAGTGTAGGGATTTGTTAGGATAACTAATGCTAAACCTAGGTTAGGCCCCCTCAAACCAAAAAATGGTTCCGTTGTTGGGACCGAAATATGCATAAGATATGTGTGATGTTGTATCATTGGAATCCAACTAAGAAGGTGATTGGAGATTGGTTGGATAGTAAGATCCACGAATTCGCGGTACAGGAGAATAGAAACCCGCGACTGTCAAAGGAACAGTTGTTGGACTGATACTTGTATATAGAAATCCACAAAATATTTTTTTGTTCTTTCCCTATTGAGTTATACGAGTGGATTGCGAAGCTAGCATATAGCTAAGGAAGGTGGAAAATTGATAGTCCTATTGTGTGGACCCCAGAGCTAGTGCGAAGGTTGGAAGCATTAGAGGATAATATTGCCCGCACTATCAATCATTGGCTTGATTGCATCATAGGAGGATTTCTGACCAAATTCGTGGTTGACACCTCAGACAGTTATAGTGAAGCGGAGCGACGTTTTTCAAAGGACCACAAGGTAAGTACATAAAATCTTTGAATACTTGGATTAAAATGTTGTTATGGAAAAATGGGTTATGCAACTACCTTGATGTTCGGGCTACGTGAAGTGGAAAAATTTACAAAAACGAAGGAAATAAGGGTCCAAAGTATAGCCCCTTGATTTCACCTCTACGAAGAGACGAAGAAGGAATAACAAAGGTCTCTTCGCGAAGTGCTATTCAATTAATAAGAAAATGATTCCTGTGAATACCACCTTCACCCACACCACCTCCGACTTCACCACCATCGCCTCCAACTTCACCCATACCACCTCCTCCTCCACTGTGGTTCAGTATGGAAAATACAGTGAAGTTTCCTTTGTTCAAAGGCTTGGGAAATGAGGACCCGGACCAATTTTGGTTCGTTTTGAGGGTTGTATGGGAAGCTCAAGGTGTTACAAATGATCATATAAAGAAAGCAACACTCGTCAGCACTCTGCAAGATTGCGTGCTAACCTAGTATATTAAGTACTCTAATGATAATCTGAATGATGGAGTAGCAAACATCTAGGCAGCACTAAATAGGGAATTTAGCAAGCCTAAATTTGAAGCGCAGTCGATTGTGGGATTCAAAGAGATTGCGATGCAACCAGGCAAGATGCCTTGGGAACTAGATAGAGGCTAAAATGTATGATCCACGAAGCCAACATGAACTTGACAGATGGACATCATCACGAGTGGTTTTTGGCTTCGCTACTACCACATTTGAGGAGTGCGTTGTCTCAGTAAAATATAACAACTCAAGCAGAGGCCTTGGAGATTGCTATGAGACTACATGAGACTCTGATGCAAGATCCTAATCTAGGAGTCCAGAAGATCCATGCGTAGTTGAAGAATCTGTAAATTGAGATGCAAAGCCTCAAGCAAGACAGGACAGTTCGGCCAGAGGTACGAGAGGAGGTATGGTGCTTGAAATCCAAGAGTCAGGGTCATGACAAAGATCATTTCCTAGTCTTTGCAAACTACATTGCAGGAGGAGGACCAATGCCTTTAAGGCCAGAGGCTCACGTAGGACCTAGAGCAGTGCCTGCATTATGGTGCGCTATCTGTTAGCTAGCTGGAAAGCATGCCACGAATAACGGTCACTTGCTACAGAAGTATGTGCAAGAACTGCAACAGTTGTTCTGCAACTTTTGTAGGTCAGTAGGACATGATGAGCATACTTGCAGGAGCTATGATTGATGATGGATAGAACTCCTGCCTATCGAGGTTCAAGCTGAAACACAACCCCTTGACTAGAATGAAGGGATGGTGTGGACAAGATTTTAGGGGTGCAGATGAGGCTAAGGCTGAGGCGGATGAGGACCTGGTAGAGATCGAGGACAGTTGATTTGTAACAAATGTGGAGGACCAAGACACTATGCTCGCGATTGCACTAATCCAACATATCCGGCGTGCAAGTATTGCACATTGTTTGATCATGAAACATAATATTGTCCTACACTGATAGCTAGGATACGTGACAAAGGCGCGCTACCACCTCCCCTAACTCAGAAACTACAGATGATGAGGTTGAGCCACGCGAGGAAGATCTGAACATAAATATAGTGCTCTGAAGTGGAATCATGACGGGAGATGAAAAGGGGAAAAAACCAAAAGACAATGCATGGATTCACAAGGCCCCGATGAAAGAGGCTAAGTTTGATTTGGAGCGCGCTCGGGAAGCATTCATGGAAGCTAAGAAGAGCTTCACTGAGTCCTTCACTTCAGGAAGCAAAGATAAGCATGAGTCGAAGATGGACCCCTCTATGTTCACACATTTCCTAGAAAGCTATATGAAGTTATTGAGCGATAGTAAGGCCATAAAACGGCTATAAGAACTCATCAATAGATGCGCTGGAGCCGCCGGTGGTATGAAAAATTGGCGAGCATAAGAAAAGGACGGGACGGGAGATGAGACTGACTACACAAATAGGAGATTATGAAATGGATCAAGTCATTTTAGACCTGGGGTTAGATGCGAATGTCCTACTAAAGCAGACTTAGGAGCGAATGGGGAGACCTGTGCTACAATGGTCTTCGATTCAGCTAAGAATGACGAATTAGCAAAAAATCATACCCATGGGGCGACTACAGGGGGTGACCATGGATATTGAGGGAGCAAGCGCGTTGTCGTATTTTGAAGTAATAGAGATTATGGATGATAGAAATCCCTACCTTGTGCTCCTAGGAATTCACTGGGCTACTGATATGAATGGGGTAATCAATTTGAAGAAGCGAAAGATGATCTTTGAGAAGAAATAATTGCATGTAATAATACCCCTGGATCTTGCTGAAGGATCGCACTATACGGAACCAGTATGTGATTATGAGAGTGATGATGGTCTGGACTGTATATATAAGATAACAGCATGAGACCAAGATTGGGTGAATCCCACCGCGGATGGACGGATTACGTGGGATCATGAGAGTTCCTGCACTTCAGACTCTGATGAAGAAATAGAACGCTGGTAGAATTAGTTACATGAAGTAACTATGTTGAATTGCAACATGATGACCTAGTCGTTGCGCTATGTGTCATCAGAGGTAAGAAATATGCCTATTTATGATGTTCTAAATGAGGTAGATATCTTTTTGGATGCATTTGAAAGGTAGGTACAAGAAAAGCAGCGCTTCTAGGCCTTGGACTGGGCACTACGTGCTATGCCCGCAAGATGGTGGGGTATGCACAAGGGAAGCTTTAATGATTGGCGTGAATGTAGGAGGATGATGAGAGCATGATTTGGGAAGCCTAAGATGCGACTGACAGACAAGTACTATGGAAAAAATGATCCGCGCATGCATATGGCCAAATGGACGCAAGCTTATGGAGAAAAGCCACAAATAGAGTGGGTGCACTTGTTCTAACATACCCTGGATGTTATCCCAATGAATTGGTATATAGAAATAGAGCTCCACCATGGGATAGGTGAATTGGATATCCTGCATGAAGGATTCATGATGACATTCAGTTTTGGGGATGAGTTTGACATTATTGATGAACCGCTACAAGAGGTGAAAGCAACCATCTTTAGGATACCACAAGATCCTTTATACCTGATTCAGCCTGAATGGGCTACTCAGCTGAGTTGGGCGTTGGAATGTTATAATGTAACTGGTGAAGAGGAGGATGAGGATCCGTGGAAGATTAAAATTCTAGAAATAGAAGGCCACCGCAAGTTTCAAGGACCATAGATTAAGAACCCTGATATAACCGCGCTGGTGAAAAAAAAACAAGTGAACATTGGTACGGAGGCAGAACCTAAATTCACGAAAATTGGAGACTACTGGGACGACGTGATGGTGGATAAGGTCATTGAATTACTCTGTGAATATCAATACTTATTCCCTACCAAGTTTACGGATTTGAAAGGAATAATTGAATATCTAGGAGTTATGAAGATCATGTTAAAGCCTTACGTGAAGCCAGTTAAGAAGAGACCTTACCGCCTAAATCCGAAATACAAGGAGAAGATCCGCTTAAAGCTAGACAAAATGCTAGCAGCGGGCATCATTGAGCCTATGGAAGAGTCTGATTCTATAAGCCCAATGGTGGTGCAAGAGGAGAAGTAGAAGGATGAGATAAGGATATGCGCGGATCTCAGAAAACTGAGTGACGCTTGTGTGCATGATCCTTTCCCGAATTCATTCACGAATGAAGTGTTGGACAATGTAGGTGTCCAGGAAGCATATTCCTTCATTGATGGGTTCTCTGGGTACCACCAAATCAAAGGATAGTAGCAAGACAACCTTCGTGACTGTGGGGTTGCTTTTAATATATTGTAATGTCATTTGGATTAAAGAATGAGCCTACAATCTTTTCGCGCGTGGTTTTTGCGGCATTCAAGGAATTTATTCATAAGTTCCTAGAGGTATATCTTGATGACTGGGTTGTATTTGGGTTGGTCAAGCGCCATGTAGCAAGCTTGCATTTGATGCTAGATACTTGTCGAAGATACAAAATCACACTCAATCTTAAGAAGTGTCTGTTATGCATTCCTTTTGGGAACCTATTGGGGTATGTGGTTTACATACAAGGGCTAATGGTAGACTGCGCAAAGATCGTGGTGATTCTGAACTTGGAAGCGAGGAGTGTGAAATAGCTACACGCTACTCTTGGACATACGGGATATTATAGGAAGTTTTTTAAAATCTATGCCTAGATCACCATGTCGATGCAAAAATTATTGAATAAGGATGTCACATTCTACTAGAACGATGATTGTAAGAAAAGATTGGATATATTGAAAGAAAATATGGTTACCGCGCCGATTCTAGTCTTCCCGAACAAGAAGAAAGAGTTTCAAGTACATGTCGATGCGTCATGTATAGTGCTGGGGGCAGTACTAACACAGGATGGCGGAGAAGGCTTGGACCACCCTATCGCATTTGCAAGCTACAAACTATCCAAAGAATAGAAGAACTATTCTACCACTGAACGCAAGGGGCTAGCTATGATGGATGCACTCTAGTGTTGGGTTATGTTATATTCTTTCCATGACTAGCTCACATAGTGAACCGCGGGGTTAGAGGGGAGGCAGAGCCCCCTCTTCATTATGCTGATTATGCAGTGGGGGGGTTTGAGGGGGGCAGGTATACCCCCTCTACGAGGTCCGGGACAGTGCCCCAAGAAAATTTTTTTTTGGACCCTATATTAGGTTGGGCGGACCTACCTACGGTTTTGAGGATGATTTTCACACATGGTTTTGGACACAATGGTTTTTGGTCTATGGTTTTGGATGCAATCGTTTTCGGTCCATGGTATTGGATGCTTCGGCATGTATAAATATGTATTGTAACATTGAAAGGAACATAGTGAAAAATCAAGCTAGTAGTCCCGGTTTTAGGATCCAGGGGAAAATCTTTGTGTGCATGTGTTTTATGTGTTATGCTCTCACATTGTTTATTTTCTATGTTTTAGAATTCATATGTAGGTAATTTTTGTACAGGGTTAAAACCTACATTTGGTATCAGAGTTGTTTTGGCTTCAAGGGGATGCCTTTATTGCTAAGGGGTTTTGCTCGAACCTGTGGTAGACCCTGTTCAGTGGGAGATCTGCGAGATCGATTCTAGTGGTGAAAGAAGATGGTGAGCAATGGAAAAATAGAGATCACGAAATTTAATGGTCAGAGTTTTGATTTGTGGAAACTCAAGATGGAGGATCTCTTGGTGGATAAAGATCAGTGGATCACGGTAGATCCGGGTACTAGACCAGTGGGAGTATTCGATGAAGAATGGAAGAATATGGATCAGAAGGAAAAGAGCATAATATGAAATGAATGTGTGTCTTATATTCAGTATTTCTGAATGTATCAGGGGAAGCTACGATGAAGGCTTTGTGGGACAAGTTAGGGACTTTGTACCAATCTAAGTCTCTGGTGAATAAATTGTTCCTATGGAAAAAGTTGTATAAACTAAAGATGAAAGATGGAGACTCGGTGACAAAGCATCTGAATGCATTTAATACTATGGTAAGTTAGTTATCGTCTGTTGATATTAAAATTTCAGATGAAGATAAGTGCATCAGTTTGTTGTGTTCTCTATCAGATTCGTGGGATAGTCTGGTTATTACAATAGGTAGCAATAAAACTGCCTTGCAGTTTGATGAAATAGCCTCATCCTTGCTGACAGAGGAGATGAGATGGAAAAATATGGAGAGCCAAAATGGTGATGCCTTGTCCGTATGAGGATGGTCCCAGAGTAGAAACAAAAATAAGTCATCGAGTGGGAGATCTAAATCTAGAGGGAGACCAAAATCTCCAAGAAAACTTGTAAAGGTGGTGTGTTGGAAATGTGGAAAGGAAGGGCACTACAAAAGGGACTGTAAATCTAAAGCTTTTGACAAAGGAAAGGGATCTGATGGTGCTCCTTCTCCAGAGGCAAAAACCACCTCAGATGAAGAGGGGATGTGTACCTGGCTTCTTCAAGTACACATGTAGATCATGAGGCATGTTTGATTGACTCAGGTGCATCCTTTCACTTCACTCCCCATAGAGAGTGGTTTTGTGAGTATGAGAAATA
>APFE031301688.1:0-11870 GCA_000404065.3 Pinus taeda
AAAACCCCTATTTTCACTAGATATTGTAGGTATCCATTTTTTCATTAACATTTTTTATACCCCTTTATAATTTTTCATTAACTTTGAGCTCCCTTTTTTATACTTGCTACTATAAAAATCCTTTACCCTTATATATCCCCCAATATATTATGTCATTTTTTCCTCAATATATATCCCCCAATATGAATGCATGTGGTATGGCATTTCTCCCATAGTGAAGGCCCCATGGACATTACATTAGAGCTAGTTTCAATAACACTAGAAGACATAAAAAATATCTCAAAAGTAACTCTTCAAGAAAACAAAAAATTAATGCAAAATATGCAAAAAGAAGTTGGAAAAACTATCGGCAAAAATAAAGATATTTTTTACTTCAAGGACCACAATGAAAAATTACTCATGCAAATTAATAATGAAAATAAGTTGTTGGAAACAAAGGACAAAAATTCATCAAGAAGGTGTTGTAGTAGCTATAACAACTAGGCTATATTTTTTTTTATAGGAGCCAAATTTAGGGTCGCCTCATCCAAAAATATAAGAAATTTATGTAACCTACACCCTAATACCATTCTTCATACCCTTGAGCTATAATAAATGGGAAGGTGTTAACATAGAAAATTTGAAAAATTGAATGGCACATCGCAATCGTGCATTCCATCACATCACAATCATGCATCACAATTTTTTATTGCAATTCATTTTGTATACCACCCCCTTCCATGCACTTTCCATAGTGGAATAATAACGTATATCACCCCCTTCCATTTCATTTTCATCATGTTATGTCATTTTAATCCTTCCTTTCTCTCTTGCACCATGTCGATTGGTAGCATATCCTTGTCGTTCCATCTTGTGTTGCATTACTTGGAGTTTTAACAATCGTACCCACCCACGCCATGTTGCAAGTAGGTATTGCACATGCTTCTCTTGCATTTGTTTTTTTAGTAAACCATAAGTGTTTCCCTATTTTCATGTGATCATTTGTATGTCCAACCTTCACCTTCCACATATATACATATATAAATCAATATTATTACAATCTCCAACACGCAGCCACTTTTTATTTCCCCTTGTTGGCGCATTGTGATTTCACATCACATCATTGCATTACCATTTTGTGTAGCACACATCATGTTTCATATTGAAGTGTCACACCTCTTTGCATGTCGCATCACAATTTTGTTTATCAATCTAATTTTTAATATTGCGCTACAGTGAAAACCTTTTACTCATCATGCCATGAAATTTTTCAATGTGATACACAATGACACCATAATCCATCCCTGCATCACATAACATATTGGTTTGTTAGTCTAGGCTTAAGTGTTTCTCTATGACACAATTGTTTCGCTTTGCATGTGATATTATTTTGTGATGTATTTCATAGTTGAGTTGCCATACATCGACACTATGGCGCATTACTAAGTCATATCACATCGCAATCTTGATTAGCGCAAAAACACATCTCTTAGCCTCAAACTGTACTTCTTTTTTACATTGTACACCAAGTCTGAAATTGGGTGAAGTGTAGGCGGACTCTTGGGCCATAGCACGGAGCTGCAGCAAACGTAGAAAACAGAGCTTTCTAGTTCATCTGTTCTAATGAATATCTTTGATCTTCTAGGTTCAATTGATTTGTAGTTCTTCATTACATCATCATCTGAAGAGATGAATACTCCCAAGAGAAGACCTATAAAAGAACCTATTCAGGTAGATTTCGAATAAAGTCCCATCACATTGTGCCCACTTATGTTGATACAAAAGTGCTATATTGATAAATCCATTTCTCTAGAATGGTATGAATTCTATAAAATATTTACTAGGAGATAATATCCCAATGGGGAGCAGGACATCAAATGTGTCTCAAAATGTCATAAAATCATGTTTACATAAAGTGGCTTCTCACCCAACAATGTTTCCATGTGGTGAGACTATAGAGTGGATAGGCAAGTGCATTAATATTAAATAGATGACCATCATAGGTAGTCATGGAAATGAATTTGTTGCACTTACTTATCCGTGGATAGATGAATACTACAAGTTGCCAAAACACCCAATCACATTCTTAGTAGCTAGTTACAACAAGTTTAATGTAAACAACAAAGATATCTGAAGGATTTGGTGGTAATACCCCAACATGTTTAGAAGTAGACAAAACATGATATATAAAACAAAGTCACTTAGAAGAGCATATCAGATGATCATGGTTATGGGTTGTAAACTAAATGGTGTGGCAACAACAAATTTCTTCGAGGAGAGCTTGGTTCCACTTGTGTATACATGCTCAGATGATGGGGCCAACTTCAATTAGGATGAGATTATTTCCACATCCATCTAATCCAATGTAATAAATGTTCAAAATATAGTAGAAGGGAAGCAACCAAAATTCCACATAGCTTCGTACCTACTTGATGGCATATGTGTTAGTTGTGAGTTTGAGGTGATAGGGTGGGGATGGGCTCTCACTTCAGACATTCGACTTGTGCATATTTGCTACAAGGAGTTATGGTATAACTAGCATACAACATCATATACAAATATGGCGGAGAGCTTCATTCACCATTGTTACATATCTAGGAAAATTTTAGGGGCTAATATTGGCACGTGGGCTAATTTTCCATGTTTTTTCAAAAAAAAAAGATTCACCAATGTCCATTTTTTTTAAATATTATTTTGCCCAAATCTTATATTATAAAATAGGAATCTACCATAAAAATTGGAATTTTTTTTATAGAGACTATATAAAATCATTAGAAATTCAATTATTTTACAAAAATATCGCCAAACATTTTATAGTTTATATATCAAGGACTAGTAAGATTTTCCAAAGTTTTTAAACTTCAAGTTAAATTTCCATCCTTGAAATTCTCACTGTCCATATCCTATTTGATTATGATTCACCATGTATGTGAGATTATGCTAAGGAAGTATTACATGAAGTTGATGAATTGTTCACCCCACCAGAGTCAATGCATATTAGAGTTTTTGGTTTATGGAAACCCCCACACCATCTCCCATTATTCATGATCGACAAGATAATTTTACAAGAAATTGCATGTCAAATGGCTATAGGTGTCAATGGTATGCTGACATGATTGAAAAAGGAACCACGGCCTACATATCCCTTTTAGGTAGGGATGTACAGTATAAAAACTATAAGGAAACACAGGGATAAGCTACTAACCTAGATTTATTCAAGTTTGGAGACTGGACTTCCATAGATATGACCCAAGGGGAATGGTATTAACACATTATTCCAAATGTAAATTTGAATGGTATTACTAGTCAAAAACAAAGAAAAGCAAAGAATGAATAAAAAACTACTACAATGTTGTAGAATCCCTGAGAAACATGAATGGATCCAATCATACAACAGGAGAATCTTCTAAAGTAAAGGATGTGGAGGATAAGAAAGATACATAAAAAGGGTAGAAAAAAAGAATTTGTTAAGAAAGAAAAGGAAAAACGTTAAAAGAAGATCTAAAGTTAAATAAATAAAGAGATAAAAAAAGAGGAGGAGGCAAAACAAAAAGCAAGGGAAAAAAGAGAAAGATTACAAAAGGAGGAAGAAGAAAAGAAACAAAAGTAATAAGAGTGTTTTGAAAGTGAAATACTAGAAAAGAAAGCCCAAAATGAGGCAAGTTTAAAAGAACAACAATACTAATGGGCTCAAAACACAAGAACTGTTGGTTTACCTAGAATGAATATTGATCTGACAACCTCAAATGACACATCATTAATAGGAGGCCATTTGTTGATTAGGGATATGGAAATCACTATAAGTGATGATAATCAGGTTATGAACTTGGTAATTTTATGCTTTGACATGAACACCAATCGTATTTTCCACGAAAGGAGAAGTATTTAGCTCGAGAGCTAACAAAACCCATCTCAATAACCATGGAGAGAAACATAGTGTCTAACACTTTAGACAATTCCTTGGCCATAGTCTTAGCTAGGACAACCTTTTCCTCAACAACAAAAAGAAATATTGAATATTTAATGGAAAAGGTAAAATAACAAGATAAGACCTTGAATAAAGAACATCATGAAATCAAAAAGTTATGGAAAGAAAATCAAGCTTTATCTACCTCAATCTCTTACAACAAATATTGTAAGAGCACAATGTTGGAGGTGAATAAATCATTAGAAGACATTGTTAAGAAAGTATATGAGGAGCTTGGGAAACTCCAAAATATGGCTGTCATACTCATATTGATTCAAAATGTGTGCAACTCAAGGAAATTTTATTAGCCATTTATATAATGCATGCATGGATTAAAAAAAACCCTAATTCACTAAAGGCATTGTCAAGAAAAGATGAACTAAGTCGGGAAAGAGATTAAGCTAAACTCTACTTGCCATCCTAGCTCAAGAAAAGCTTGAAAAGGATGTGATGAAAACTATGAATACTACCAACAATATCACATCATGATGAGAAATCTAATAAAATATCACAAGTTAGTATCCATCAGATCCTAAGGATAGGTGAGGTTTGAGCAAGATATAGAACAAGAAATATACGAAATGATTCTCACACAACGATCAACACTCATCGAAAAATATACAAATCTGACCAAAGAGGCATTTGAACAACACTTGGTGGAGCCCATTAAGCTGCACACAATTCTCACTTCATTCTTTCATAGAATCTAAGTTGACCTAAAGACAATGGTGCCTAATACGTGTGACTACAAAGTCATCAATCAAGGTTTAATTTCAAGATTTTTTTTATCTATTGCAATAGATTATAAGGCTTGGCACACTCATATGACCCAAGGATTATAAGCCTTGTTAATTTCGGGGTTGATCTCATGTTAGGTTTTTATTTCATTTAAAAGATTATTTTGGAATTTTAATGAAACAAAATTAGAACATAAAGTAAATTAGAAATTAGACAGGAGGAAAGGTGAGAAGTCATGGAACCTGAACAATCACCTCATTTTATATAAATATAAACCTCTAGTAAGGAGATGGGGATCTTAGTTTTTGAGACTCTTTGCGTAAATTTTTTTTAAAGGGAGAAGCTTGTAATAACCTTGAGGCTTTATGCACTCCCACTATTGGGATTCTTGAAGATAGTTTGTGACATGGCACTGAAAGTTCATCTCTAATAATTAGAAGCTTGAAGGGGCACAACTATGATTTTCTATCATGTGTTATGTATTGCTATAAGACTTTTCTTCATTTATGTTTGATAATATATGATTGTTGTATATTTGTGGTTGGTTCATGAACTATTTTGTTAGTTGTAAGCTCTTAATATTCCAAGAACTTCTTGTTGATTTTTGTATTTGTTGATGATGGTTGTTGATTGTAAATTGTTTCAAAATTAATATTTAGTATATTTTAGTTGTCATGTGCCTTAGTAAGAGGTTTCCATCACTCTTTCTTCAAAATTCACACTTATTATAAATTTGTTGTAGAATTATTTGTACAAATTCATTTAAAGTATAATCATTAAAGTTTATTTTTATTACATTACATCAAGGAAATTAGTTTGTGTTTCCCTTTCATATCTCATCTGTCCAAAATTGAACATTCACAAAAGCATAAGATGGCAGGCAGGCCAGGAAACCTTAGGAGACTCATCCCAAATGATGTGAAGAATAATTGGGACCTCATATTGGACATATGCCCTTAAGACTGCAAGAAATGCATTTAGCCCTGCCAACATCACAATAAATATGATCATTGTTTCAGAAAATCACTATAAATTTTTGTGAAATATCAGATGCCAATTGAATAAGACTCTTCTGTGAAATTATCAGACCATTGTATTGTGATATTGGAATAAATTAAGTTTAAAATAAAAGGAATATTGGAGAAGAAAGTCTTTCACACTTTTTACATTCATTCATTACGAAAGAATACATAAGCTTCATATCTAGAGCACCATTTGATGTAAATTATTGACATAAAATGAATTGGAGTCTATAAGGAAGATTTTCAAAAACTTCATATTGCTATGCTTCAATGCTATTTAGAATTAAGGTGACTCTTGCAAGAAAATATATTATTATTTCTTTGGATCTGGCTAAAAATAATAATTAAAGAAGCCCCATATTTACTAAACAATTGGTGATTCCAGAGTCAAATATAATTGAAAAATTAGATCACTAGGAAAAAAAACAATATAACATAATTTATTTATAAATAAACATTGGGAATATAAATTTATATTGCAAATCACTATTAGATCCTTATGAAGTGATCAAGGTGACATTATTCTTTGTTCACCCTGGATGGAATTACTAAAGTCCTTCATCTTAAATATGAAGAAGAATTTTTTGACATTTTTCTACAAAAAGAAAAAAGTAACACTACACAACAATTGTTTTTTGTAAGTTTGGCATTGGTGAGCCTACATCATAAACATGTGCAAGAATAACACCCAAATAGGGCGGAGAATTGAACCAATGATTTAACATCTAGGAGTGCCTTAACAGTGCACTCGATCATCGTCTATCTAAGCCCCCATGGACAATACTACATGACATTACATTAGAGCTAGATTTAGTAACAATAGAAGACACAAAAAATATCTTGAAAGTAATTCTCTAAGAAATGAAAGATCAATGCAAAATGTGCAAAAATAGGTTGAAAAAATTATCATGGAGAAAAATAAAGAAATTTCTTACTTCAAGGATCACAATGAAAAATTACTTATGAAAATTAAGTTTTTGGAAAACAAAGGACAACAATTTATCAAGAAGGAAGTATCAAAATATTCCGATGTGGAAATTCAAGTTGAATAAAAGGGAACAAATATAGATGTTATTAATTTCATATCTCAATTAAATTTGAATCCAATTGTAGTCAATTCATACTTGGATGTTGTAGTTCAAACTACATAAATTCTAAGAGAAGATCTAGTAATCAAACTAGCAACATAAATATACAAAGAAGATCATACGCCAAAAAAGTAAGGAAAATTCCACAAGTACAATAAAATAAAATCAAGACACAAGAAATCCTTATTGACACCCAAAAAAAGAGAAAATATCTCAACCATTCAACAAATCCATAACACTCAAGACAAAAACAATTGAGTTACATTTCTAAGAAGAGCAATGTCAACACAATTAAGTGTTATGATGAAAATCAATCTTTGGAAGCCTATAAGTGCAATGTTGCACAAAAGATTGATTTTGGATGGTTATACCATTTCATAGTATGAAAATTATGTACCATGATTAGGATTTCATATTATCTTGTATCATCGAAGATGAAATCTCTAAGAATTCGGAAATATGCAAATATGTTACAAGACAAAGAAAAAGATAACACACCTTTCCATCTGTAAGGTTTGAAGACAAAGCATTTCTCAAGGGGAAGGAAATGTTATGGACATGAATATGGAATAATTCAAATAATAAATAATATAAATAATAATAATTCATAACTATGAAAGGGCATGTCTCAAAAGATAAAACTCTTTATGAAAGGGCACTTCCATCTAATATTTATATGAGGTCCATCATTTTATTCAACCATATCACTTTTGTACTCAAAGCATTGATTTATAAATATTACTTATCCTATGATGGATATTCTCATATTTTAGATATTTTGAATATGTGTGATAATGAACTTTGTTCGTATCAAACTTTATGAAGGAGAGATATGTTAAACATGTTCCCCCATAGAAATAAAAATATTGAATATGGAGGTGTTCTACTTGATGAGTTCATTAGAGAAATTTTGAGGTTCAAAATGGACCTCCTAAGAAATGTTATAAAATAATAATGGAAATAATAAAATAAGATTAGATTACATCATCAAAATTTTAGAGGGAAAAAAAAGCTACTTTTTCAACTTGTATTTTAAACTTATCTCCCTATGATTTTACTCAAATTTTGAGCAGGATCACTCATTGGATGCATAATTTAATTCTTCATCCAAGGAGTACCCATGTTGTATACTTTCGATGGACCCGGCTACATGAAAAATGAGAAATACATGAAAAATGTGATTGCAATCACACTTTTTCATTTTTATTATAGTAGGGTCCATCAAAAGTATGCAATATGGGTACTCCATGGATGAGGAATTAATTTTTTCATCCAACGAGTGATCCCACTCGAAATTTGAGTAAAATCATAGGGAGATAAGTTGAAAATATAATTTTTTATTTTTTATTTTTTTACTCCAAAAATGGTGAATCATCCTCCATGGTTGACATTATTATCGTGAATCCTATTGGTTCTTATAAAGTTGATTTTGTTGTACATTTTTGTTTTGAGGCCCATTTTTTACTTCAAAATTTCTCTAATGATGGTTGTCTGAGTTGTTGATTGTTTTGCACTATTATTGATGAATTACCACTAAATTCTTATTGATTTTAAATGAACTTATGTATATTTTTTAATATGGTTTAATCCATTTGCTAAAATTTATTTGACCTTCGTGTTATGAAACCAAATATCTTCTTAATTAGTAATAAACACATTGGTGTTATCAATAAATTATTTTAATCTTCAAAATAATTAAGAGATTTTATTTTTGTTGTCCATCATATATTAAACAAAATTAATTTGTAGCATTGAGATTTATTAAATATAAATGAAAAATTGGGTATATATTATTTGTTTTTATTTAGCAATGGACATAATCAAATTTGATTTTATTTATAATAATATCACATAGTTCAAAAAATGGCCTTTTGATTACTTCTCTCCTTTGTGCCCTTTTACAACCCTAGCCTACACTCCCTTGTCCCTATAGATCACTCCTCAAGAGGAATTCTACCTCCACCCGCAACACTGCCTCCCCCACCTCCTCTCAACATTGCATCGTTTGCATCCCTGGTTGCACGTTAGATAAAAACAGAAAAAAAAAAAATGTCAAATCCATATTTGTCAAATACTTGGAGTAGACAACCAAAGTTGCTTTCCATGTAGCTTAGTCTCAATTGATGGCTTTAAGCCTTGTAGAGCAAGGCTTCATAGGATAATTTACTAGTATATAGCCTTCTCCCTATCCATTAGGAAATTAGGTTAATAAAAATTGGATACCTATAATTAAAGGTAAACTCTCTTTATCATTATGGAAGAGTTTATTTTGCATTTCTCTTTGAAGAGGAGGAAGATATATAGGCTTATTCTTCAGGAGTGATACTTCACAGGGGCCCAAGGGCTCTATTTGAATAAATGAATCCCTAATTTTAGCCTCGAAAATTATATTTCTTTTGTTGTTCCTGTATGGGTTACTCTCCTACATCTCCTTCTTCATTGTTTGAATGATGAAACTTTAAAATACATTGTAAATACCTTAAGGAAATGCATTGATAAGGAACAATTGAAAGAAGGGATGCTTTCTTGTGTAAGACTATGTGAAGAAGTGGACCTTGAATTTTTTCTATCAAAGAACATCCAACCCAGTCTTAACAATTGGAGTTGTATTTAAGAGGTAGACTATGACTAATTCCCATTCAAGTGTAAGGTATGCCATGAATATGGAAACTTCACAAGAAATTTCTTGAAGGCCTCTTAGAAATAACCTGTCACATGCTCATGACAAACCCTCCTCCCACATCCACCCAAGTTACTGTGCCATCCAGGGTAAACATGAGATGAGAAGCTACTATGATTAGATTCAATCTCCTAGGTGACCTTAAGAAAGTGGAATCGACATAACATCACACATAGTCATCCAACACCATCAACAGAACCCTCGGGAGACAAGTCAATCACTCAGACAACCTATTCCGGGGTCCCACTATTATTTTTGACAATTTAAGGTTCAGTCGCTCTCATGCTATGGGCAAGGGAGTGACCAGAGACCTAAAGTCAATCTCATAGGCCTACATGCCAGCAACTGTGGATGAAACTTACCAATTATGTGCTAGCGACTCCGATATTTGAGCCACTTTTTCAGGTCCAAAGCCCATGCCACTGCCCAGAATGGAATGAAAGCTCATAATTAAGTAAAGTACAGGGAAACAATGATGCAAAAGTAAATAGTTGATCAAGGCCTTAACCATTACCCTACTAGCCATGACAAGAATTTCATCAAACATATCATTGACATGTAACCTATAGGTGTAAACAACAGAGTTAAGTGTAGGGATATCTTACTTATCTGAGAATTGCCATGAACCATTGTTTCCTCATTTCACTTCCTTTTCCAATTTCCCTAGCCATCAACAATGAAATGAACACGCATAGGATGTCTTTCCCAACATTCAGCTTGGAATAAGTATCCCATTCATCCGTGGCTATTGTTTTTAAAATTTATTACATGGAATTTTCACCAGGGTTGTTACATTCACTTTGTAGATCCATCTGGAACCAACCACTTTGTAAATCCATCCATCATAATTAGGTCGAAACAAACAAACTTTATAGTGGGGCAACAAATCCTTGATGGCATAAACTTGGCTCATGAAATATCTCACTCTTTAAAATCTCGATGAAGGCCAGGGATGTTGATGAAATTGGACTTATCCAAAGCATATGATCACTTAAATTGGCAATTCCTCTTTCAGATGCTGGAAACCATTGTATTTTCTTAAGACTAGATATGATGGACTAGATCCATGGTAATAACCCCTTTCTTTTCTATTATTCTCAACAGATCTCCCTCAAGGAAATTCCACTCCATCCAAGGTTTGAGGTAAGGCGCTTCCTTATCCCCATTCTTGTTTATTATCACAATAGAATACTTGGTCCATTTCCTTCAAGAGGTAAAGTGAGAGGGTCACATAAAAGGAAAAAGATCCCTGAAACTGAACTCACGGCGACACACCAGCAATTTGTGGACAATAATATGCTCTTTGGAAGATAATGCTTTTGGGTACGGAAGTTGCATATATATAGAAGATGTGTATATACAGAGGTTGCGCCTATATAGAGACTGCATTTTTGTGCATATATGGAAATTGTGCATATACGGAAGATATGCGCATATCTTCTATATATCTGTCACTTTCTTATATGTGCATATCTTCCGTATATACGCATCTTTTATGTATCTGCATCGTATATGCACAAATTCCATATACAGAAATTGCGCATATACAGAAATTGTGCATATACGAAAGATATGCGCATATCTTCGGTATATCCGTAACTTTCTTATATGTGCATATCTTTCGTATATGCACGTTGTTTATGTATTTGCATCGTATATGCGCAAATTCCATATACAAAAATTGTGTATATATGGAAATTGTGCATGTATGGAAGATATACGCATCTCTTCCGTATATACATAAATTTCGTATATGCGCAAATCCCATATACAGAAATTGCGCATATACGAAAATTGTGCATATACGGAAGATATGTGCATATCTTCGGTATATCCCTAACTTTCTTATATGTGCATATCTTCCGTATATGCACGTCGTTTATGTATCTTCATTGTATATGTGCAAATTCCATATATAGAAATTGCACATATACAAAAATTGTGCATATACGGAATATATGTGCATATCTTCCATTTATATATAAATTTCGTATATGCGCAAATTCCATATACAGAAATTGCGCATATATGGAAATTGTGCATATACGAAATATATGTGCATATCTTCCGTATATACATAAATTTCTTATATATGCATATATTCCGTATATGCACGTCTTTTATGTAAACATTACTAACTAACAGATTTTGCAAGTACTTATGGATACTACATAGCCTTTATAATTTTATTGGAAATCAAGTCAAGGTAGACACTATTAACTAGACAACTTACCTACTTTTCATAACTCAAAGCTTATTTTTTAAGATTTAAAGAAATAAAGCAATAGCACCAATAATTTAGAAATTTACTTACTTAAAAACCATTAACAAATTATTTTAAATTGTCATTTTTTAACACAAAATTATATTATTTTATATTCCAATTTTAAAATTTT
>APFE031301690.1:0-21935 GCA_000404065.3 Pinus taeda
AACCTCAATGAGTTACTTGTTATGGTGACTACTTATCACATGATGTGAAGATTAAAGTTCTAGTTAGTATATGTGTGAAACTTTTTCAGAACTTAAGTTATTGCTGAATTCTATTGTGAGAGTGGACGACTATACCATGATACATGCATAGTTTAAATGGTCATGATAGAATGAGAGGAATAAACAATTTAGTAATAATTGTAAAGTATTGTTATTGCATTGAAAGTGGGATGTTATACTCATAGTAATAATGAGATATTCAATTTGATAATGGGTAGTGCATATATAAGAAGAATTATGAATATATTATGTAATGAAATTTATGTATAAATAAGGAAGGGAATAAGTGATTTGATTAAAAATTTTATGATATGGTCATCATGTTATTCTACTCATACTAAAATAAAATTAGGAGTTGCATGATTTTTTATGGAAGGACATAGCTTTATAAAATACAACTAATTTTGATAAAGATAGTGTGGTCAAGGACATAACTTAAGGGAATAAAGATCATATGTATAGAAATGTGAAGGGAATAAATGTTGAACCTTTATGAGATAAAATGTTAAGTATTTTTCTTTCCATAGATCATGGACAACATATAAAATGAAAGTATATATATGGAAACTATATGAATCAACAGGTAAGAAGTCCATGACATACTATCAACATTAATAGAAGTTAATGGTGAATTAAGTGGGTGCCATCCTAAAAGAAACTCTCAATATTTTGATATCGATTCATAAAGGTTCCCATGAGGAATCATTAAGCTCATGAAGGACACGTCATTGTATATGACTATGTATTGAAAAAAAAAAGTTTCTCTCAACTTAATGTTTGATTGGTACATCTACATGTTGGAATGTAATTTTCAAGTTGGAGAAAGTGCTATGGAAGGTAACTTAACCTTACCAGATTACTATAGTGAGTATTATATGCATATTTCATTGGACATGCATAGTTTTTACCTACAACTGTGATTGATTAAAACAATAACTGTAACTAAAATAAATAAGAACCACAAATTATATATTCAAAGTTATGCTAAATTGGGGTTAGAATTGTAAAGAGTGTGCACACATTCAATACAACTTACTGTATTCATGAAGAAATCACACATGAACCACTTTGTGACCTTCATAAGTAGGTCAATGGGATTGACACCCAAAAAGTAAAAATACATAATGGAAGCAACTACTAGTGCTTCTCGATTAATAGTGGAAAGACAATATTAATCGTAAGAGCACATTCTTCATAGTTCACTCAATTTCAATGTGTCATGGATGTTCATATCAATCTAAATATAAATGGATTTATGTTAATAACAACCCATAAATAAGGATCTTTCCAATATGAAACAAGAGAAATATGCTTTCAGTAGAAGGATGTTAGATCTTGCAAATGTACTTCTTGTGGGAAGGGAAAAAACTACAATGATCTCTGTGTTTATATAAACAAACTATACATGCTTATAATAATAGAAATGACAAAAATATTGGATATGGTCGTGCTGGATGAACTGGAAGTAGAAAGAGAACAGCTCATAACAACCAAATGAATAAGAATAATGGTACACTAGATTAGGAACATCACTCATCTGAATTAACAAATAAATATATGGTAAACGAGAAGCTTTCACATTAATACAGCCTATCAAAATCAAAGTATCTTAAGCTGGTAGTAATCTAATACACACTCAAGTAGAAGGTAACATATAAAATGTTCTACACAAGGAAGAAAGAGGATAACAAATCGAGGCAACAACTGGTGGCTAAAAATTAGAAGATAATGACTAAGTAGTACTCATAATCAAGGTGGTGTGCACAAATATATTGAGATCTAGAAATCTAATCAATAAATTCACAATCATACCAATTGAAATACACATGTTGCACCACTATTTCCTACCAAGAAATATTGGGAAGTTTACCTAAGAGAGAGCATTAATAACGTTATCCGGTTTGAAGAGGAAAGCATGACACTTGTTGATAATGGATAAATGAGTTTTATTGTTTTATTTCCAGGGGTGATTTAATGAGGTAAATACCTTAGGATCACACCTTGGTACACATAGTGCCTAAAAACTTAGATTGTGTAGAATTTAAAACATTGCAACTTTCACAACCTGTGTATGAGAAATATATGTAACTACATACTAATTGTAAAATTGGGTTTGGACATACACTGAATGATTCATGGCCAACAAGGTGTTGGAGGAAGTGTAGAAAGAATAACCATCGATCATATGACATGATTAGTTTAAGAGGAGTACTTTTTGAGTACAAACAAGTATGTTTTTGGTTAAAAGAAAAGTTAAGGGTGTTATTAAAATTCAACTATAACAGTGAAATCCATACTAGACTAACTATCATAGTGAATAGTATGCCTTATGATTAAGCAAAGGTCATATTCGTCTATTATTAAAACTTTGCCTATGGGACAGATTCAATCCAAAAACTTAAGGTTATTGGTTTTGTAAAATTATATTTTTCATCTATGTTATCAATTGTTGAAATTTTCTTGCAACCACAAGAAACATAAGAAGGATTAGCTAAGGAAAAGAATTTGAATACTTAGATATAAAATAAAAAGAATCAATTATGCTCTAGTTGCAGAAGCCGAACAAGTCCATGAATTCCTTATTCTCCAATCGAAAAAGCAAACATGGGTTGAGTGGAGTTACCTGAATGTAATATGAGTAATGGAAGGAATTCTTTTGGGCACAAAACTAATCTACGTGGACGAAGTATATGTTGTGTTGGTGAGGCTATGGAAATCGGTATGTTGTACAAGTGGTACAGGTAGTACTGTGTACAAGAAATACATCTGATACCGATATGGATGCATATAGTGCATGATGATACATGGCATATATTCTTGTATGTGTGCAGTACACACTATGTGTAGGTATACATGATTGAAGAGCAAGCATTGGGGATTGCTAGGTGAGGCAACCAATCCAAAGTGCGTACAAAAGAAAGAAGCTAATAAGTGATTCAAGGATAAGTATCAATGTTTTATTCCATTTTTGTAGACATGTGATATGAGTATGATATTTGTGGATTACACGTGATCTATAATTAAGGTGTACATATGATTTTTATGGTTATGTTGAGCTAACCTGATATGATATTTTATACATGTTGATTAGTCAAATGTGCTAGTTTGGATTGTTGTGATTAATGTATGGGAACTTCATGAACCTAGTGTTTGGCGAGAACACAAAAGCATTAGAAGAACACACAGGAACAACATGCATTTCTTCCAATATAATGAACATGAGGAAGCATATTTAAATGGAAAGAAACATAACCCGTCACTACTAAAATAGTAGTACTATATATCGAGTTATGATATTAACTACGATAAACAACATTGAGTTTTTGCATCTAAAATCTCTCACAAATTGATTGAAACAAACATGTGCATATATATATATATATATATATATATAGATAGATAGATAGATAGATAGATAGATAGATAGATAGATAGATATTGAAAGGTCTCCATTAGATGGAAAAACCATGGGAGCCTGTAAATTTAGATACAACTATGAGTGAATTAGGAAATAATATTGTAAAATGTAGTAATACCGTGAGGACACTGTAAATTTAAGGGGGGTAGTATGTAACATTCATTCCTTGTATGTAAAACTTTTCTAACCTAAGCTAAGAAAAACTAGGACTAATGTGTAACAAGAAAAGTAAATACTTTATTATGAAATAAATAAAATAATTAATCACTTGGAAAAGTGAGAGATCGAGAAATGAGATTCTTGCCAAACCCCATTGGTTAATGGGAATGGATAATTCTTTCATGATAATACTTCTAGATCCAAATCTACAAGAGCTTAATGGATTTGGAGATAAATATCCATTAAGATACTTAGCTGGAGAAAGAGGCCATGTTAATAAAAAACATAAAATCATTGTAGGAGTTAAAGGCAATTTTTTATGAAGAAAAGCCTCACGGGAGAAAAAGGCGAGATTTGATGGGAAAATCCTAGGCAAATGGATAAGAAAGATCCATAAAAGCAGGACACCTCTAATGGAAACCATATCATGAAAGAGGGTATTAAATACCTATTGCAGAGATCAACAGGAGGGAGTTGATCCATGGCAAGAGTTCTCGGCTCGAGGCTGAACTGGTGGAAGAGAGTTCTAGATTAGGTGGCGGTGCTCAGTTTTTCAAAAGTGGTATCATTTTAAATAATCTGGTCGCATGGGATGTTTAAATGTTGACTCTTGCTCTATATTGTAAATTCTGAAGCATATAAGATAAATTGCTTAGGTTGTTTTTACATATCAATTGATTGAATAATGTACATATGATTGCTATGAATAAGTAGATTTTCTTATGTTATCTATGGGCATTATTTTATTATATATGAGCATATGTGATAGAAACTACATACAATTTCAATTCCACTTAAGATTATTAAAGAAACATAATATGTGGATCTTTTGTTTGACATAGTGAATAATTGTGCTTGAGTCAACTATATAAATTGGGTAACTATGGTTAATTCTCAACTGTATAAGATATGGTGCAGCTTATATATTTTATGAATTATGAATCCCTAAGATAAACATGCTAACATTACATGCGACTGTGGCAGTATGATTGTGATTGCATTATGGGGAATACTAGCTTTAAAATAATTATGTTGAAGTTTCATTTATGCTGATATTGAGGTAAAAAATGAGGTATTTCTTTAAGCATAATGTTGACCTTGGCTGACCATTCGTTCGAGTTATAATACGTGTATAATGGTTGAATTGGACGCTTTTATTAAGGTTCTATTTATTGAACCTTAGAGTCCACATCATGAATCCAGTAAAGCCTCGGAGGAGTTGTAGTATGGTACTTAAGGGGTATGGCTCCTCTCTTTGATGTTGCCATAATTTGAAGAATATGTGTATTGGGTATTATAAGTATTTGTATGTATTACTTGTGACGATTGATTAAATCTTAACTTTAACTCAAGCAAAATTTAAGAAATGGGAACCTAGTAGGTAATTCACACATTAGGCTTAGGGGGTATGTTACATCGTCATATAAATCGTCATATAACCTAAACAATGGATTTTTGAATTCCCAAGACTTTGAAGTGAACCTCCAGATAGTTTGGTTATTTCCAAAATCATTGATAGAGGGCTAAAGCCTCTTTTTTCAAACTCTATTTCAAATGAACAATTTGGTTTACTTAAAGGCAGATAGATCTATGAGGCTATAGGGGTTATAGGAGTGGATCAAGAAGGGCCTCATAGTATAAAATCCCTCATATTAAATGGAGTTGTCATCAAAAAAAATTTCTCTAAGGCCTATGATCATGTTACATGGATGTCCATCAAAATTCTCTTGATTCATTTGGACTTTGGGATTGACTTCGTGAATTTGGTGATGGGGTGTATTTAATATACATCCTTTGTTTTTCTAATAAATGGGTCCCATTTAAATTTTTTACTAGTAGTGGATGGACTCATTTGCCTTGTGGCTAAATCTAAGTGTAGAGGAAAATTTCACGGTGTTGTTATTGTAAATTATCCATAAATTACACATTTACATTTTTTCATGTTATACTAATTTTTTGTAATGGCAACCGTAGTTATGTAGCTAAGTTGTCAAATATCAATAATCTGTTTGGAATAGCTTTAGTTAACGTCTAAACTTGTTTACCTGGCTAGACATTCATTCAGTGACTACTACATACTTGCACACAATGTATGTTATACACACCAATACACATTTCATTTTTCAACCTTGTAGCATATGTAGTCATATGGTCCCGTATTACTGTTGTACATAGTCCACTTGTGGTACAACTTATAATACCATCCTCATGGTATCAACTGCAGAACATAAACTTTATCCACATATTTTCCACTATGTTAGTATCATACCAAAATTCATTTTTCATGGTTCATCTATGTAATTAAGAAAGTTTTTATGTTATGTGTAAGTCAATTCGAGATGTCATGTAGTTACAATTTCAATCGCATTTTATTGGATTCATGCATACCTTTTGCTTAATGTTCTAAATAAAATTATTAACTCATAGTTGTTTAAGTTTAATATTCATGAGATAATTAATTCACCTAATATGTTTTACCATCACCCTATTTATGCTTCAACGGCCTCTTGACCAGGCATAATTCTGTGTAGTCATACATGAAAGTTTTTACTACTTACAATCCTAAACTCCTTGCAGTTGCAGGTGTTTATGATCTTAGGGTATTTACATGTTAGCTCATTCTTAACATTAAGTCACCCTTTACCAAAAGCTGAGTTATTTGTTTATGAATTCTTGTTTTAATCACACAATATTTCCTTATCTTGTCCGAACACCTTATCAATGTAATCTAATAAGAGGTCCTTTCAAAATTTCATGGTGCAAATAATGATATCAATCTATTTTAAATATATCGTTAAATATGATTTAATTGACTCAAGGGTTCATACCATTTGTGCTACTTCATGGTTTGCACTCAAGGATACTCTATTATGCATATCTTTCAAAAGATGCATATGTTCTAGAAATCGGTTTAAGTTAAATTTTCCTGTTGACCATACTTCTTCCACCCAAAGAATGGGTCACATTGTAAGGAGATGCATTAATCCAGCATTAATTTGACAACAATTTGTACAATTATATAGTCCTTATACTATAACATGCTTTCACCATCCTTTACTTTGGTATAATATGTTTATCACAATTATACCATTTGTAAATTATTTTTGTAGTCCAATCTGAGTTTTCACATACTCATCCACACTTCGCCTATTTACTATTGGTACATAACAACATATGCATAGATAGCTTGATCTAGACTCAAGACTCTTTCTTATACAAATGCATAATATCAAGACCATCCCACCATTAACCATTCGATAAATGCATTATTCTTACAAGTCTCTAATACTGCACACACATGTGCTTACATGGTATAACTCATGGATATTAAGCATGTTCCTCCACACTATGGTAACAACATGTAAAGTTATCAATGACAAGGTGTAAGTGTAGTATACATCAATTATTTTTTTAGTTAATTACCTTTATAACACTTGTAGAGGTATCAATTTGCTTGCATTATAGTTGTGAATTCGTCCATGCTATCCACCTCTTAGAATAATTTACCTCATTCCTCGCTTCAATTCTCCACAAGAACAAGAGTATTTCAGGTGACTTCAATAATATTATAATGTATTTTCATGTAGTCCTAACCATTATTGTGAATATTAATAACACAAACATGCACCTAAGCATACCCATATCCTTAATGAAAATTTAATAAGTAAGAGAATTTCCTAATGAGGAATTGAAGAGTGCCTTACGTTCACATTGCTTTTTAATTGCCATATTATCGAACCTTTAATGGTTGATATAATATTATATTCTTGTCCATTCAGGAGGCAACTACCATACTAGCTCCAAGGCTTCTTAAATATTAAGATTTCTTTGTGGTTATCACAAGCATGTAAGTACAATGAAAATTTACATGAGAACAAGCTCCCAACTTGGAGAAAGTCATGCATCATGATATGCACCCTACAAATTTCTTCGAGGTCCCTTCTTTTAAGCAACATGTAGGATGAACTAACTAGTATCAATATATAGCATAGATAACTCGAACTGTAGATTATACCATACTAATTTCTCATGTACCATGGTCTTATGCATGAATGATTTTCGAGTTAACCATAGGTTTCATATGTTTCATATTGATGATTACATTTAGATTTATTAGATGTCTCATACACCCATATATGTACATCCCATGTAAACTTCAGGCTAATGGTCCTATGCAGTTTTCATAATAAGTAAGATGGCTCCATAGCACCAAGCCACAACTACCTACTATGAAGCTACCCTTTAAGTAATGAGAGTCAGAGGCATAACAATGAAATCATTCATTATACATAATACTACTGCCCAAATTTCATAACTATAACTAGAACTTCATAAAAAATTAAACCAACAAAATAATCAAATTTTATAGGTAGAAAATTTGTGAGAAATAATTATCCATATGAATTTAACACTTCTACAGAACTCAAAATGAGCACTTATTAACCCCTGCAAGCTACTTTTTTCCACACATAATTCCCAAGTTTTTTCCAAAAGAGTTTTCAAATCTATGTTGCATGTATCTCAAAAATTTCTAATTTTCCAATATTCATTCATCATGCCTTATGCATAATTTTCCCCTACCCACAAGAAAACATTTTTAGAAACACATTCTTCATTGTTGACAATACCTTAGTTAATTTGTTGACACGGCATATGTCCTTCCATTCTTTTTGAACATTTTCTCATTTATTTATTTTTACAAAAATCACAAAAATAACAAAGAATATTTGATTTTATTAACTTTGTAACAAAGAATAGTCTAGATCAAAAATATTTTTTTAACTTTGTAAAGACCCAGAGTAAACCTACTTACCAATCCATTTCAAACACCAAAACAGACAGTTTGTTGACTGTGAAATCTGGTCATCTAGGACAGCTGAATTCTAAAACAACCTTACGAAAGTGTTACAAATGCATATAAATAGAGTCACCCAATGGCCACCTAAGATTGGACAGTGTTTAAAAACCAAGAACAGTACCAAACAACGCTACGCTGAGACCCCTAAAAATGAAAATCCAAACTCACAAACACGAACCTTGAGGGAGGAATCCTTCACCGTCCCGTCATTTTTCTCTGCAGCTGCAGCCGCCTGGCTACTTCTATTCTCATATCGATGGTCCGCCATCGTCATAATCAACACAAATATATATATATACTATTTTGATTCATGGAAGCTTAAAGTATTGCATGAAATATCATAAACTCTAAATCTATGTATCGATGGTAACTACACTTTATCATAAATTACAGAGTCATAATTATTTAAGACAATGCTCACTATTATTTATAACCCGACATAGTTCCATTACTGTTAAACCCACCAATCGAGGACCCACATATAAGATAATACTAGGGTCTTCTTTGGACTCAAATAAATGGCAAGATTAGTGTGAACTTTTGCACTCTGTTAAGACAAGATTTGTCCATATATATGTTTCAAACAACATATGACATCCACATTCATTGATAGATAGAGCACTAAAAGAATGGGATATGCATTATATTTCGCTTTTCTCCTTTGCTTCGGATAACCTTATCCTTATGCTTTTAAAACATTTCTTAAATCAGAGTATTGATCATTATTAGAATCCAACTCTGTGATAAAAGAGCATGAAAGACAACATTACAAAGAAACAAGAAACTTATCCCTTATCCATATGAGCATCTGGAATTTTCACCTTTTGGGGAGCTAGTGGGTGACTGTCATCAATTAAATGTAGGCAAGTGCTAAGGACAATTAACAATTCGGTAGACAGAGAGGTGACCTACCCAAAAAGAAATAGCAATCTTAGGGTGATTGCAATTATTTTTTAATGTTTTGAATTAATGCCATTTCTATGGTTGTCCATAACCCTATCCTATTGGACCATGCATAGGTTACTGAGGTGTTTGGATTATGATACAACTATCAAATCAATGCATAATATCATCGTTATCTCTTCTGTATTTTTTTCACACTTCTCAGTGCTTTTATTCATTTCTAATTCTCCATAGAAATTCCACGTTCGAATTACAACATAAAAATCTTATGTCAAAAATTGAACAAGTAATATTTTACATTGATGACTTCAAACCTTATTTTGAACGCGCAACAGCTCCATGATGTTAACTCGAAAAAACCTGATGGTCAGATTTTTGGTTTTATTTATTCTATGGAGATTTTTTTTTCTTTTTTTTCTTTTTTATACATCCCCATAATCAACATGCATTATGCAAAAATTAGATTTTATCTCAGCATTTCAGTATTATGGAGGAGCTGGTTTTAGAGAGAGAAGTTAGCATGTACGAGTTCTACTTCATTCACCAGGGGTGTAGGCGGTTGATAATCCACTATAGCTGATAGGTCCATTAAGGGCCTCACCTAACCACATAGAGGGCCAACACATTGCCACAAGTGAAGATTAGCCACATGTAGTCAAAAATTCCCATTAATCTAAACAAGGAGCCGCAGGAGTAGTGTGAGATGATATTATAGTACATCTTGTTTTCTCATAAAATGGCAGACAATTTTTTTTTGTTTGATTCGATAGAACCATGTTCCACCCATTCGGTTGGTTTGACAACCGAGCCTCCAAGGTGTGCGAGGAGATGGTCATTTGCTAAGTGCGTTTTTCTTAGGAGATTAATTCGTTCATCCCAACGGATTAGAGTTTTGCTCATTCTTTTATGGTATAGAAACCACGAGCTTTCAGAAATCAGCTTTATGTGATTAATAATATCATAATGTTTTTTTTGGGAAGTGGGTTAGAATGTGAGTGCCTCCACGTGCCGTAATCAAAACCTCATTTCCCAATAGACATAATGCACTAAAACCAATTCATTTTTTTATCTCAGCAAGATTAATCAATTCAATTTCCGTTTCCCTTTCTAACTTCTTCCTATTGATAGAGTATATACACCGGCATCATAAGATCTACCTTTATATAATAGTTTCAATGATTCATAATTTAATGTACTGGACTGTTAATTGTTGCTAGGTAAGAGATATAATAGGCTTTCCAAAACATTATAAGTAATTTTTCCCAAAACCATTTTGCTAGAAATTCACCAAATACTTCCCATGATCCATGGATGACAACTTAGGTAAATGGTCAACCTTTTCAATAGGGCCTAACTCCATGGAGAAAAAGAATTGAACCCCCTGATTGGAAGAGACTATTCACATCTTGCATCAATACCCATTTAGAGAAACTTTGGGGTCTATGGGAAAACTTATTTAAGGTAAATGATGTCAATATTTATCACTAATATCACATAGACTGACCACAATCTCTATGTTCCAGCATTATTGCACTCTGATGTTTCGCTAGCACCTCTATTAATACATTTTGTCAAACAGTCCTCATATGGTAAATATATTCTCATCAAATAGATCAACATGATATTGGTACTCATATTTGGTGAGAAACCACGGTTAGCATAAGGATAAAATTGATGGAGGGGCATCTGAATAAGCCAGCAATGTGAAAATCTGTTCACATGTTGTGGCTTGACAATTCATTTACTGTTGGTCAATTTTAGTTATTGTGGGGTTTGATTTTCAAATAGTTTGTTATTATTGTAATAAGGAGACATTTTTATTTAGATTTAGTGATAAAATCTGTTCGAACAAGTGTAAGCGAGAGTTAGAGATAGGAGATTCCGTTAAGCTCTTTATTAATAAATAGAAGATTTCTATTAAGCTATTACTAGAAAATTAATGTGATAGAGGAGAAGAGTTAGGTGAGGTTTTTGTGTAGCGAAAAGCTCACATTAGTGGGGGTAGTTATGTTAAAAATCGAACAAATATCGGTCTTAAGGGATGGGCGAGAAAGACTTTCATTTTTGTAATAGCAAAAGTCTTTTTCATTTTTTTTATAAATACAAGTGTGGTTTGTGTAAAATCGAGGGACAGATTCTGTAAATTTGAATCTGGTTGATGAGAGAATTTGAGTGAAGTGGATTTCGATTTGTGTTCTATTGAAAATTATATGAATTTTGTGTTTTATTCAGCACTGTCACATTTTGTGAGTTTGGAAAAGTCATTAACATAGAAATTGTGAGTGAGTGAATTAGTATTGGAACAGAGTGATAGCACAGAGTGATAAGAAGATCATCAACGCAGAAATTGTGTCAGAATCTTGATCAAAGGAAAATAAACGGTGTTTGCTGTGTCGCATCGGGAGAAATTGCATATTCCATCATATTGCAATAAAACACGAGGCGAAGATTATAATCAGTTTTGGAATGGAATCGGTTCCAGAATTGTGGCATCGGCGATGTGAACTATGAGAAATTTGAGTGACATATCATTCCGGAAAGTGGTGATCCCAAATAGAAATTACATCTGAGTTATGGTAAGAAATCGAAATTTGAAGAGTTTGCCAAGAGCGATTTAAAACCACCGATTTATAATAGAGTTGTGCAGATAAAACATGAGAGAGTTGTGGTGTTTATATATAGATCAACATGTTATAAAAGTGTTTTAACACTAATGTAATTGGCTGGGGACACTTATTTTTATTATGACTTGAATGAAATATATGTGCGTCTCAACTCGGTTTTAACGCTGTTTCCATTTTGTTTAAAGTATTATATTGGCTACGCTCTCCTCGAATACTCACGAAATTTGATTCCGTTGTTTTTAAAATGAAAGTTTTGCCACCCGGAAGCGGAATTGGTAGCAGGAGACAAGAACCTAATGCAGTTTTGATAGAAGAAGTGGGGAGATTGTGTGAAATAATGGAGACAGCCCAAAGAAGAGCGCCTGATGAGGGAGCTGAGAGTTCTTCAGAAGAATCTGATGCAGATGTGGAAGCTGAAGAATAGAATGACAATGTCAAAATCATCAAGATGCTCGCAAAGGCTCGAAGCAAACCCAAGATGGAGATTCTTATGTATGAAGGGAGTCTGAATGATGAGGATCTCATGGATTGGATCAGATCCATAGATCAGTACTTCGATTATGAAGAGATTGAGGAGAATAAGAGGGTGAAGTTTGCAATCACTATACTAAAGGGCCATGCAGCCATCTGGTGGGACGAGTTAAAAACATCAAGAACAAGAAAAGGGAAATCTAAGATCAAGCAGTGGGATAAAACCGTAAGAAAACTTGAAGCCAAGTTTTTGTCTAAAGACTATCATTTGAATCTTTTTAAGCAGATGCAAAATCTGAAGCAGAAAGGAATGTCTGTTAAGGAGTATACACAAGAATTCTATAGGTTAAGTATCAGAACAAGGCATGTAGAAGATGATTTGGAGAAAGTAGCTATATATGTTAATGGGCTAAGGTATGAAATACAAGATGAAATTAGCCTGTTAAGTTTGAAAACTGTTGAGGATGCCTATCAAGCAACCCTGAAAGTAGAGGAGAAAATATTAAGAAAATAGAGTCAAAGAAACAGAGGAAATAACTCAGCGAGAGGTAGAGGACCTGGCAGATCTAGAGGAACACATCATCAAGTTGAAACAGGATGTTCAAGCAACAGATCACCACAGATGGGTGAATCGAGTAGAGGGAGATTCGCGCCCAGAGGAAGAGGGCGAGGCAGAGATGTTAGGTGTTATACCTGTGGAGAATGGGGACATATGTCACGGGACTATCCTCATAACAAATCAGCAAGCCAGAGGGGTGCAAACATAGCTGAGGTAGAGCTAGAACCACCTCGACTTGTGGTGAAAGAGGAACCACCCGAAGAAGGTGAATCATTACTACTCAGAAGAACTTTGCTTAGATCAGAAAAAGAGATTGGGGAACCAGCGCAAAGGAAGAATTTGTTTAGTACGACATGCAAATGAAAGGGTAAGTGCTGTAAGGTTATAATTGATAGCGGGAGTACTCACAATGTTCTGTCTACAGAGATTGTGGAAAAGCTTAGTTTAACAAGAAAAGCGCATCGTGAACCTTACAAAGTATCCTGGCTTCAGAAGGGTCATCAAGTCATCGTGACAGAACAGTGTAATGTGGAAATGCAGATTGGCACATACAAAGATGAGATTTTATGTGACACAATGCCCATGGATGTATGTCACGTGTTATTGGGGAGACCATGGCAATCTGACCGGAAGGTGATTCATGATGGAAGAATAAATACATACACCATAGAGAATGGTGGAATTAAACATACATTGCTGCCAGTGAAGAATGATGCTGATAAAGAGTTGCATGAAAATAGTATTATGTTGATGAGTGGCAAAGAACTGCTACAGGAGGTTGATAAAAGCGAGGAGGTGTATTTCGCTATCGTGGGGAGGCCAAAGGTAATTTTAACCTCCACAAATTTAAATGATTTTCCTGAAGAAATTCAAGTTGTGTTAAATAATTTCATGGATATCATCGTGGATGAATTGCCAAACGAATTACCACTGATTAGAAGTATAAGTCACCATATCGACATAATATGAGGAGCAACTCTACCTACTAAAGTTGCATATAGATTAACTCCTCGGGAAAATGCAGAATTTGCAAGACAAGTTTAGGAGTTGATGGACAAGGGGTTGATTCGAGAAATTCTGAGTCCCTGTGGTGTGCAAATGGTGCTTAGTCCGAAAAAGGAAGGAGAATGGCACATGTGCACCGATTCGAGAGCTATCAACAAGATAACAGTCAGGTATAGATTTCCTTTGCCCGAATGGATGATTTAATGGATTGTTTAAATGGATCCAGGTATTTTACAAAGATAGATTTAAAAAGCGGGTATCATCAGATGAGAATTCGGGAAGGCGATGAATGGAAGATAGCGTTCAAAACAAATAATGGACTGTATGAGTGGTTAGTGATGCCTTTTGGGCTCACTAATGTGCCCAGCATGTTCATGAGATTAAAGAACGAAGTCTTGAAAGAATATACAAGTAAATTTGTTGTTGTTTACCTTGATGATATTCTGGTTTTTAGCAAAAGTAAAGAGGAGCATTTGGAATATCTGAAGTTAGTCCTGAAAACTCTGCAGAAGGAAAAACTACTAATCAATTTGAAGAAATGTAGTTTCATGAAAGAAGAACTAGTATACTTGGGATTTGTGATTTCCAAAGAAGGTTTAAAAATGGATCCGTAAAAGGTACGAGCAATTAGAAATTGGCCTACTCCGAGGAGTATATTCGAGGTAAGAAGTTTCCATGGACTTGCTAGTTTCTACCAAAAATTTATAAAGGGGTTTACTCATGCACCAATCCTTGAGACAATCAGGGAGGTCAATCAGCCATTTCGATGGACAGAAGCAGCTGACAGGAATTTTAATTTGCTAAAAAAGAAGATAACAGAAAATCATGTTCTAGCATTGCCAAATTTCGAGAAAGTCTTTCAAGTGGAAACTGATGCAAGTGGAGAAGCAGTTGGTGCGGTGCTGAGTCAAGACCAAAGACCGATAGTGTATTTCAGTGAAAAATTAAATGATGTGAAAAGAATTTTACGCTATTGTGTAGGCATTGAAAAAGTGGAGGCATTACTTGTTTCCAAAGGAGTTCATCTTATATTTAGACAACCACGCTTTGCAGTTTATTAATAATCAGCCAAAGTTAAATCAGAAGCACGCTAAATGGGTGGAATTTCTGCCAAGTTTCACTTTTGTAATAAATCATAAAAGTAGTAAGTCAAATAAAGTGGCAGATGCATTGAGCAGGGTAAGTTTTCTTTTGCAAGAATTTAAAGTGGGTGTGGTAGGTTTTGATGAAACGATAGAAATGTACAAGGATGATGAGGATTTTCAAGATATCTACACAACAGTTCAAAATCCGGTGAACCATAACAGAAGTGAGTGGATGGACTACCTTATCCAAGGAGGCTTGTTATTTAAAAGCAACGAATTATGTGTTCCCAAATGTTCCATGTGGGAGAACATAATTATGGAAAAGCATAGTGGAGGATTGTCTGGTGATTTTGGACAAGGTAAAACCTTCGCTCACGTGAATGCTTTTTATTTTTGGCCTAAAATGCAAACTAATGTTAAAAAGTTTGTTGAGAAATATAGGGTATGTCAGTATGCCAAAGGAAGGAGTCAGAATACTGGTCTATATCAGCCATTGCGCATACCAAATCGACCATGGGATGCAGTGAGTATGGACTTTGTTATGGGTTTACCAAAAACTCAGAGAGGAAATTATTCTATTTATGTTGTTGTAGACAGATTTTCAAAAATGGCCCATTTTATTGCTTGTAAGAAGACTAATGATGCCACACACATAGCCAATTTATTCTTTTCTGAGATTGTAATATTGCATGGTTTACCTGCGAGCATTGTATCAGATCGAGATACTAAATTTGTAGGGCATTTCTGAGGGACACTTCGGAAGAAGTTGGGAACTAAACTCAGTTTTAGTTCAGCCTACCATCCTTAGACGAATGGAAAATTTGAAGTTGTGAACAGAAGCTTGGGAAATATACTAAGAAGTCTAGTACATCAGAATCCCAAACAGTGGGATTTCGCATTAGCTCAAGCTGAATTCGCTTACAATGATACACCAAACCGAAGCACTGGAATGATTCCATTTCATATTGTCTTTGGAATGCATCCGAGAGGAGTATATGAGCTTAGAGACTTGGGAAAACAAGAAGCTAGAAGTGAAAGTGCTGAAGATTTTGTTGAACAAATGCAGAAACTACAGGAAGAAGTCAAAGGTTAACTACAGGAAAGCAGCAAGAGGTACAAGCAAAGAGCAGATCTGAAAAGAAGAGAAAAGGAGTTTCAGGTATGAGATTTGGTTATGGCATATTTGAGGAAAGAGATATTTCCTACAAAGACTTATAATAAACTGAAACTGAAGAAAATAGGACCCTGTAAAATTGAAAGGAAATTTTCAGCCAATGCATATGAAATTGAATTCTCGGAAGGGATCGAAATATCCCCCATTTTTAATGTTGCAGACTTATATCCATTCAGAGAAGCAGAAACTGAATTGAAGAATGAAATT
Source organism: Pinus taeda (assembly GCA_000404065.3). Classification (NCBI taxonomy): domain Eukaryota; kingdom Viridiplantae; phylum Streptophyta; class Pinopsida; order Pinales; family Pinaceae; genus Pinus; species Pinus taeda. Next base: position 16,524 of record APFE031301690.1, read on the forward strand.
ACAGCTGATGAAATTCAAACTGTAGATTGGGAAGAAAAGGTACCAAAAGCATCCAAGAAGGAAGTGGAAGCTATCTTGGATCAAAGAATGTTCAAGAAAACGCGAGGACAAACATATTTCCAGTATCTAGTCAAGTGGAAAGAGCAACCAATGGAAGATTCCAGTTGGTTGACAATCGCTGAATTACAGAGATATGGAATAAATCCAGAAAATCTGAAGGATGAATCTTTTATACCCGAGGATTCTGATGCAGGAGCATTGGAATAAGCTAGCAATTTGAAAAATATGTTCACATGTTGTGGCTTGACAATTCATTTACTGTTTGGTCAATTTTAGTTACTGTGGGGTTTGATTTTCAAATAGTTTGTTATTATTGTAATAAGGAGACTTTTTTATTTAGATTTAGTGATAAAATCTGTTCGAACATGTGTAAGCGAGAGTTAGAGATAGGAGATTCTTTTAAGATATTTATTAATAAATAGAAGATTTATGTTAAGCTATTATTAGAAAATTAATGTGATAGAGGAGAAGAGTTAGGTGAGGTTTTTGTGGAGCGAAAAGCTCAGATTAGTGGGGGTAGTTATGTTAAAAATCGAACAGATATCATTCTTAAGGGATGGGCGAGAAAGACTCTATTTTTCATTTTTGTAATAACAAAACTCTGTTTCATTTTTTTTTATCAATACAAGTGTGGTTTGTGTAAAATTGAGGGACAGATTCTGTAAATTCAAATCTGGTTGATCAGAGAATTTGAGTGAAGCGGATTTCGATTTGTGTTCTATGGAAAATTATATGAATTCTGTGTTTTATTCAATCTGGCACTCTCACATTTTTGTGAGTTTGGAAAGGTCATTAACATAGAAATTGGGAGTGAGTGAATTCTTATTGGAATAGGGTGATAGCACAGAGTGATACGAAGATCATCAACTCGGAAATTGCGTCAAAATCTTGATCAAAGGAAAATAAACGGTGTTTGTTGTATCGATTTTGTGTAATTGTCATCGGAGTGGGAGAAATTACATATTCCATCATATTGCAATAAACCTGGAGGCAAAGATTATAATCAGTTTTGGAATGCAATCGGTTCTAGAATTGTGGCATCGACAGTGTGAACTATGCGAAATTTGCGTGACATATCATACCGTCAAGTGGTGATCCCAAATAGAAATTGCATCGGCGTTATGGTAAGAAATCGATATTTGAAGAGTTTACCAAGAGCGATTTAAAACCACCGATTTATAATACAATTGTGCAGATAAAACATGGGAGAGTTGCGATGTTTATATATAGATCAACCTGTTATAAAAGTGTTTTAACGCCAATGTAATTGGTTGGGGACACTTATTTTTATTACGACTTGAATGAAATATATGTGCCCCTCAACTGGGGTTTAACGTTGTTTCCATTTTGTTTAAAGTATTATATTGGTTGCGCCCTCCTTGAATACTCAGGAAATTTGATTCTGGTGTTTTTAAAATGAAATTTTCTATTTTTATTGTGAATCTGCTATTGTAATCTATTGGGTTGCGCCAAGCTGTTGCTGTGTCAAAAATAAACAAAGCGTTACTTACTAACAAGGAAAACTCTCTTTGATTTTGAATACTAAAAGTGTTGTCACTCCTAGTTACTCTAGATGAGCATGTCTCTTTCTAGAAATATAAAATTGCCTTGGTTTGTGAGAATTTAATATTAACTTTATATGCTTAAATTTCCAAATAAATTGGGAATATTGTTCCATACGAGCTTTATATTAAATTTGCCCACAAAAAAATTGTGGAGGTAGATATCCCTTATGTACTACATTATTGTAAACCTAAGCTAAGTTAAAGATAGGTGTGATATCCTCCCTTATGTGTTAAATGTTGTAAACCTATGCAGAGGAAAGCTAGGTTTGATACCCTCCTTTGTGGGTTAAGCTATTCTACACCTAAGCTAAGGAAAGCTAGGCAATATGTAATATGAAAAGAAATTGTATTATCAAATAAATTAATAAAATAAATCACTTGAAGGGTGGAGCACCAAGAGAGAGGAGATGCTTGCTGAATCTTGTAAGGAATGGGATAGAGATGAATCTTTCATGATAAGCTTCTAGATGGGATTCTAGATAAGCTTGGATGGATTAGATATCCAAAAGATGGATGGGAGATAAATATCCATTGGACATAAAACCTTTGTGGGAGATAAAGGCAAGCTTTCATGTGGAAAAGCACCATGGGAGATAAAGAACAGCTTTTTCGTATAAGACCTAGGCAAATGGAAAAAACCATAAAGTAGGACACTGCTAATGGTAACTAAATCATGAAAGAGCATATTAAATACCCAATGCATCAATCAATTGAGGACATTTGATCCTTGGCAGGATCTGCGCTTCGGGGGGTTAGAGGTGATTCATGGCTAGGTGGTGGTGCTCCCCCCTCCAAGTGAGATTTAGTTGGTGTTATTTGTATGAAATGGTTGTATGTTGAATCTTACCCTCTCTCTCTTGGTTATGGTTTCCAGTTTGTTTATGAGAATATTTTCACCAGTTTTTGTTATTGTTCCAGTTTTTTGTTGAAGTGATTAACCCATGAAGCTGAGTTGTATAGATAAGGTATTATCTGTCTCTTATGTATGTGAAATTTAATGTGTATGAGAAATGGTGGTATCATGGTAAATACTTGTTGGTATTGGTATCACCACTTTATATTTCTCATGATCGGCTTGCATGTGGCTTCTAGTGTGAAGTTATCGATAGAAGTACATTAAATGAATTAACAGTTATAGTACCCATATAGGGTAGCATAATGAACATACTTAGATTACTTATGCTAATGGATTACTATGAATGTGATGAAATTATTATACATAAGGCGTATTTTACATCTAAGAATAGAGTTAATAGTGGAAGCAATGTGGGTTATGGTGAGATTATGTATGAATATGTGAGATGACTGTGGATTTTATGGATTTTCTAACTCATCGTATTACATCCACTGCATAGATATGGTATGATTATAATTCTCTAAAGTAATATATGTTTATGAAAACTCACCAATTGAGGAATATGTATCCTATTTTAGGATTAATGGATTAAGTATTTGTATTGCATATATAACTAGTATGCATGGGAATGAAAGGCTAGTCAATAACACTACCATGATCATGAAATTAATGTCCATTAATGTTGGTGAATATTTACCTAGATATGTTGATAGGATGCCTACCATCATGCGTTCAATGGTCGATCAAGTGCATCCAAGATGTTAAAGAATCTAAGGTTCCATACAAGAGAACCAATAAAACAATTAATGAGAAAATTGTACCATGGCCTAATAGTAATATGCATGAGGTAATTTTAGAACACAATATCTGCAAGGAGGGGTAAGGCTTTAACTGTGAATGAATCAAAAATTTTAAATTTATGGATTTTGGAGGATAAATTCTTGAGCCCTCATTTGGCCTCACTACTAAAAGTGTAATAGAGAGTCAAGGTATAAGTGTCAAATCTGTAATGATTCTTAAAGATTGAATCTAAATATTAACAATTTTTTAGTTAAAGGAATATGGAGCATATATGCATAATTCTTGTTGCATGAATCATGAAGAATGAAGAAGAAGTATTTATGTTGACATTGGAATATTCTATCCGGAAATATTATTTATTTCAGTTCCTAATTATTGTATATGTGTGAGAAACAAAATTGTTGACTAGAGCATCATGCAATAACAAACTATTGGGTATGAGCAAGGATATTGGATAGTGTTCTGAATAACCCTGGATTGCACATTGGTTAACACTTAATAGATCGGAGGTCATCTAAGTATGCTATTATGAATGCAATTTTTTTTAGAGATGCAAATTGCAAATGGTCAAATGCCATGTCAATGGACAGATGGGCTGCTCTACCTAATTGGTGGATGAAACCCTTCCTTGTGGGTGTCACTTCACACTTGGCCTTAATGCATTGTTGACTATTATTAACTCGTAATTGAGTTGTTCATCAAATGTTCGACTACACTCAACATGCAGTTCAAGCTGAGAAGGGGTTACTTTGAGTATAACATCGAACAATGCCTCTTCTCTCATGTAGATGGCGATGGCTTGGACCATTCTTACCCAGTCCAAATCATCAGATGATAGTATCCTTTTTGCATGGGTTGCAGAGATTGATAGTTATGGAAATTTCGACTATATCACCTAGTTTGAAACCTCCAAAATTGGCACAACCATAGATATGGTGTGCATAGTTATGAATTTCTATCTATGGCATCAAATTTTCCAATGCATAAATTAACATACTATTACCCCAGAGGGGAATCAATTCCTCTCTAACTCGGCCATACAAGTTGAAGTAAGGAAGAGGTTTTCGTACCCCTAATGGTTAAGGGAGTGTCACCCAGGAACCTTGCTCCGTATTAACCAGAAGTTTCACCAATATGCTATTGGTCTAGGGAAAGAGAAAATCGTACTTGTAAGTTTAAGGAATGATTTTAAAAAAATTCAAGCAAAAGTACCGTTAAAGACACAAAGTAAAGGCGTGTGATTGATACGATGGTCACTGTTGAAGTAGCATTTTGCTGGGACGTGCTGGAATCACCATAAGATTTATATTTGTTTTCGACTAAGCCTCCCTCTGTTTACTGAAGATTTGGCTGAAGGCTATCCATTGATAATCATTAGCCGCTAGTTTCTAATAATAAAAACAATAAAACATGAAGTGAGATGGACTCAGAAAAACATAACACAAGAGCCCCATTGTGAAGCACAACGAAACCACAATTGTTGTTGTTCTTTACAATATGCTACAGATATCAACATGTTAAGATGGATGGATCTGAAATGATTTTTGTATTCAGTGAGTGTTGTTTCCTAGGTTTCCTAGAAAAACCTATCCACTGGGTGAAGAGGATAGGATGAGATAACTATGCATAAAATGCTATCTTACCCCAGCGATAACGATGAGTAGCACAAGATAAGTTGGAAAGAAAAGATTATGATTATTCCCACTGTATTGATAGAGATTACACAACTTTAAATAAACCAACTTGGTATTGAATGAATTACCTTGCTCTATAGATGAGAGTGCCAAAAATTGAGTTCTGTAGTGGTTTAGGAGTGCCAAAACCATGTTTCACAATGGTTTAAGCACTAGACCACTCCAAAAATAACTGAGAAAGCTTGGTCTCGAAAGACCCTTTTATGCTCTGCAGACAACATAGATAAGCATTTTTTTCATTCTACGATCAATTTTTTGGGGTTTCGCTTGAGAAAGTTTGGTGATTATTTTTTTTGTTTTGGTTGAAAATTTTTGAGGATTATGTATGAATGGACCACGTATTGAAAAAAATTATTCTAAAATCGTGGGTCGTGGCAAATTTGAAGTCATTTGAAAACTCTCCACACTAGGAGAAACGTTTTGGGCACATTTAAGA
>APFE031301703.1:11733-31893 GCA_000404065.3 Pinus taeda
CTCCAAATTCGACATGAAAGATCTTGGTGCTACAAACTATATTTTGGGCATGGAAATTAAAAGAGATCAGGTAAAGAGGAAGCTCTGGTTAAACCAGAGGAAGTATGTCGAGACAATATTGTAGAGGTATAATATGCAAGATAGTAAAGCGGTGAAGGTTCCTATTCCTGTAGGTGTGAGGTTATCTACTGAACAATGTCCCAAGACACAAGAAGAGGAAGAGGATATGTCCCATGTTCCATATGCAAGTGTAGTCGGTAGCATGATGTATGCAATGGTCTGTACTAGGCCATACATTGCACATGCAGTGGGAGTATTGAGTAGGTTTATGTCAAAACCAAGAAAGGAGCATTGGGCAGCAGTGAAGCGAGTTTTCAGGTATTTGCGTGGTACTAGTGATTATGGTCTGTGCTACCAAGGAAGACCAGGATTGCATAGAGTGTTGGATATTTGTGGCTTTGTTGATGCAGACTGGGCTGCAGTTTTGGATCAGAGAAGATCTACAAGTGGGTATGTGTTTAACCTAGTTGGAGGTGTAGTCAGTTGGATGAGTAAGAAACAATCTGTAGTGGCACTATCAACTACAGAGGCAGAATACATGGCAGTCGCTCATGCAAACAAGGAAGCAGTTTGGTTGCAAAGATTGTGTTCAAGTATGGTGTTAGTACAGGAAGCTATAAGGACAAAATGTGACAGCCAAAGTGCAATTTTCTTGGCAAAGAACCCTGCATATCATTCAAAGACAAAGCACATTGATGTTTAGTATCATCTTGTGAGGGATATGATAGAAGAAAAAAGGGTGTTGCTGGTAAAGGTGGACAATTTGAAGAATACTGCAAATGAATTGACAAAATTTGTGAGCTCTGAGAAGTTCCCTTGGTGTAGAGAGACAATGGGAATTTCAGGGCTAGGAAAATGACTAAGCTCTCTTGTGGCCCACTATGGAAAGAAAACAACAAGTGGGAGAATGTTGGGTTGTGTTATATTCTTTCCACATAGTTAACAGGGGGTTTGAAGGGCACCCGTAACCCCACTTTATGGGGTTCGGGGTAGCGCCCCAGAAAATTTTGGTTTTGGACCCTATGTTAGATTGGGCAGACCCACCTATGGTTTTGTGCATGATTTTCGTACATGTTTTTTGGACGCGGTGGGTTTTGGTCCATGGTATTGGACATGATAGTTTTCGGTCCAAGGTATTGGACGTGATGGTTTTCGGTCCATGGTATTGGATTCTTCGGCATGTATAAATATGTATTGTAACATTGAAAGGAACATAATGAAAAATAAAGCTGGTAGTCCTGGTTTTGGGATCCAGTGGGAAAATCTCTGTGTATATGTGTTTTATGTGTTATGCTCTCACATTGTTTATTTTTCTTTGTTTTAGAATTCGTATGCAGGTAATTTCTGTATGGGGTTAAAACCTGCAAATTCGTTCAATTGCTAAAGCAATTTACACAACAGGATCAACAAAACATGAACTTTGTATTAATATGAACAAGTATTACAATAGCATCAAAGTTTGGTATCCCCCCTTTTACCAATGAGACATGAAATTATTTATACAAATACATAGGCATACACTTGCCTGAATTAGGAAAACTGAAATATTGCAACTGTTTGCTAATAATAACTGTAAAATATAATAAAAATAAGCATGCTGAGTTTGATCCAATACTGAAAGCATGGATCAAACTGATCTTGCTCAGATGCTAAGGTTGTTTCGTACTTTGGCTGTTCATGAAAAGTTTGATGATCTGGGCAGTTTCGGTGACAGGTTTGAGGCAGCCAATAGGACAACATCCATGTAGATAGTTTTCTTGAAAAAAACCGTGCTTTTGTTCTCCTTGAGGCTAACTGGAACATACTCAACCATCAAGATCACTGCAAGAAATCAGAGCAGTTACAGGAAATTGGTGTATCTACAGGTAATCGACGACTCTGCAAGAAATCATGGTTTGTCTGCATGAAATCACAGAACTACTTTGGAATATATTTGATCTTCATAGGATTTAGTCAATACTCTTGCAATTGTATATGATTAGATTAGGTATCAATTAGCTTAAAAAATACTCAAGAATAAAAGGCAATGATACTTTTTAGACTAATTTTCATACCTTAAAGCCCACAACACCATTTTGGTCAAAACACATAGGATATGGAAAAAAGAGAGTCATGAAGGGTTAAAATAGGGGGGATAAGGGACTTAGAACATTATAAAAAATGGACAAAATTGGGAGTCAACAGAGCTCTTATTAACATATGAAAATCCAACCAAGTTAAGGACTTCCATGTACCACCCAATCATAAATAAAGCTAAACCAAATCTCTCTTTCAGCTAAGCACTCTCGTGCCATATTCCAATCATGAATGTGGGATCTCATGGAATAACCAATCAAAACCAAACCCATGGATTCTAGAGGCAAAAATACCTCAATCCTCAACCAGTGATTCCGCCTCACGGCCGGACATCACTAACCATCACCAGATTGGTCTCTATCTAAGTTGTCCAAGGATCCAAAGTGTTTGTTCCAACCCAGCTTCCAGGAATCGTAACTCAACCCAAAAATATCGTCAAGCTCTATAGCATATTTTCAACCAAGGTTTCCAATACTACTAACTCAAACCACCAAGGGCTTTAGAGAAATTTTCCAATCAAGGCTTTTAGGACTAGTAACTAAATCGAAGCTGTTACAGGTCTTCTAGAGTGTTTTTCCAACCAAGGATCCACGAACTAATAACTCAATTCATAGCCAAAGGAACATGAGAACCAACCAGAAAACAAATATAAAACCCATAAAACCAAAGATATCTAGGAAATGGAAAGTGCTACAGGGTAAAATGCACAATGTATGGAGAATGAAAACTACCCTCAAAGGCCTTCTTAGGACCTTCAACAGATTGTAAGATTATCTTCAGATGCTACCAAGTTATACACATGTTAATCTATCAAAATCAATTAATGAAGTATGGAAAGAGTATTACATCAAGTCTCCTTCTAGATTTGTTCGGAGATCTCAATGCAGCCAAGAAGAACTCCTTCAAAGCCGGCTCCAAATCAATTCCCGCACAAAGGAAAGGCAAACACAATCACTGCATAAAACCTTGAAAACCAATATATGAATGCAAAATGAACATATATTTGCATACAACTAAGCTATTGATCTAAACAAGTATCAAATGAAAAAATTAATGAACAATGTTACCAACACTATGGAGTAGGGAACACAACTACAGTTCTGTACTAATAACTGAAGAGTGATTACAACCATCCGTTGTATCAGTCTTCCTTTGCCCCTTCTATTTCTCTATCACTCTCTTCTAGCTCACTTCTTCAAGTATGTGACCGTTCACAACAGCTTAGTAGGCTATCCTTCCAGATGCTTTGACCCCTTTCACAATGACCCTCTCATTGCTTATATAGCAATCAATTTAGGGTTGCCAAGTTCCTCATAGAGTTCACTAGGGAAAAATCAATGAACTTGACATGCTTTTCAGTTCTTTCCCATTTGCCTCCTTTATCAGATTAGAATTTCTCCAAATAGGTTATTTTTGGACGTTTCCTTGCTTTTCTTGAGTAAATTTAGGGACAAAAATCTAGATATTTGTGAGTTAATTCGTTGGTTTGACCCACTGAACTTCCCTTAGTTTCACTAACGCTGCCCCTGGTCTAACAACTTGAGTTAGTAGGGTCACTAACACACCCTTAGGCTTGGTAACAAGCTTTATAAAACAGGTTTTCAGTGTACAACCAATGTTAGTGTGGAATCAAGGCCTACAATTGTGGTCTTTGCTTCAGTCATCATGTCTTTCACCTCTGAGTTGATGAGGAGGTCATTTTGTTGTATAATAGATGCCCCCTAAAGTATGAGATCAAAGGCAGAGATGATGGCCAAAATACTTTAATGAAATTGTAATTTTTCCTGTCAAAATGTAGAGAGAGAGAAGCTTCGGGTGGCAAGGGAAACCTGATACAACACATATATATAAAACTGCTAAAATCATGTCCTGGGTCAGGCATTCCCATGATCAGTAGCTATGTTAGAGTAATTTTTCTCAAAAGAGATATGACAATACTGGCTGCCGATAAGCATAATGTGGATCCAGTGTCATAGTAGAATCATCCTAAAACAACTGTCTACAAAAAACAATATCTGCAGCTTGGGAAAGGAAACAAGGTTGAATGATGCAAGCCTCTAACCAAGGTCTTGATGTCCGTTTCACTGAACAACATAGATCGATACATGCGAATATATGTGTTGACGTCAAACATGCAAGATATCATTTGATTACCAGTCAATAATGGAGACCGTTAACAGATGCGAGGAAGGCCACCGATAATGGTGATGGTCTCCAAGATGCGTAGTACAAACTAGCAGGTGTGAAAGATGTCTTCGTTGTCAAACACCTGTAGAATTGCTTAATCAGGAGTCAATAATGAGAACCCCTAACCAAGCACAAGGAAACCTGCCACTAATGTCTGCAAGTATCGAGGCACTAAATGTGTTTCTAGGTTATCTTCCTAGATAGAGTGTTGAAGTCGATAGGGAGAAACCTATCGAAAGGTAGGCAATAATGTGTCCTACATCAATCGACAAAAAATGGGACAAGAATGATTTTGTTTTTCGAGGAATATTTTGAGCATTTTGGGTCTAAACAATGGAGGGCATGATGAAAGGATATCTTTGATTGGTTGATGGAGGAAACAAATGGGTAACCCTTGAACAATAGAAGGCACGAAAACAGTTTTAACCAAACAACACTAGACTCATGAACACTACAGAGTGTTAGGATACAAAGACTTAATTACATCAAGGTATATAGGATAAAACTCATAGGATGGTAGGGTTCATATTGAGAGGCCATCAAAAGGAGGTTTATTTGAGGGAGTGCCATGTTCAAGGGAACGACTGCTACCAAACCACACTTTCAAATATGGAATAAAGTTGTATTGTCCATTTTCCCCGTCTGATTAATTTTATGACTCCAGATGGGTAAACTCATTGATATTTTCATATTTAAAGAGTCTGAAAAGGATCGCAAAAAGAGCAACTATTTTCCCTATCTGATTAGTTTAATGATTCCACACAGGAAAACTCATCGATTTTTTCATGTTTTAATAGTCTGAAAAGTATTGAAAAAAGAACGACTCTATATCTTGTCTGTGTAATTTAAAGAAACCAGAATAGAAAACTCAGGGGTATTTTCATATTTAGAGAGTCTAAAAAGATTGCAAAGAGAGACTCCATGGTGGTCTCTTTTTCATAGTTGTTAACTGGGGGCGACAAAAGGTTAATAGTATACTCGGATTAGTTACTTTTCCGTTAGTTAATCTATTAAACCCGGATAAAGAGGAACCTATTTTCAATATATGTCAACCTCATTTTGTTGCGAGTACAAAGCGATGAACGAAACTCGTTTTTCATCATGAATTTTTAATGAGTCACGTGACGAAAAACTCAACACCTTCATCAAAATTTGTAATGAGTTAAATGAAGAAAACTCAGGTATCTTTTTCAGTTTAGTGAGTGAGAAAAGAGGGAAAATAACAACTCGTCCCTTCTTCATAGTTTTAACAAGCTTGAAGGAGGGGAAAAACTTGCAGATTTTTCGATTTAAGAGTGAGAAACGGTCCCAAAAAAGAAAGTGCTCTTGCTGCTACAGTATATTTTTAACGAGCTCGGTAACAAAACCTTGAGATTTTTCAATTTAATGAGCGAGAAAAGTACCTAAAGGAATTCTCAGGTCATTTTTATAAAGTTTAACGAGCCTAAAGCCAAAGCTCAGGATTTTTTTGGTTTAAAGAGCAATAAAAAAATGCCTAAAAAGAATGCTCACTTGGTTTTTTTCTGTTTAGTGAGCTGGAAAAAGATAAAAAAAGAGTTGCTCAGTGCATTCTTGTATAGATTTAATGAGCGCAACAATGAAAACTCGAAGATGTTTCTTATTTTTTAAAGCGCAATAAAATATGCCAAAAAGTGCTCTAACCATCATCGTATAGCTTTAACGAGCTCAACGATGAAAACTTGGAGATGTTTATATTTTTTAAAGAGCAATAAAATATCACAAAAATTACTCTAACCATCGTCGCATAGATTTAACGAGCTCAACGATGAAAACTCAGAGATGTTTATATTTTTTAAAGAGAAATAAAATATCACAAAAAGTGTTATATTCTTCATTGTAGTAGTTTAATGAGCCCAAAGAAGAAGACTCGAGGTTTTTTTGATTAACGAGCAAGAAAAATACCATTAAAAGAATGCTCGATCTTCTTCGTGGTAGTTTAACGAGCCCGAAGAAGGAGACTCGAGGATTTTTCAGATTAACGACCAAGGAAAATACCATAAAAAAAACGTTCGATCTTCCTTGATCTTATGCATGACAATAGAAGGGTTTATGCCATGCATTTCCTCATAAGACCAAGGGAATACATCGTGGAATTCCTTAAATAGGCAGGTGAAGCTTGTAATTTCCTCAAGATTGCAATATGCTCCAATCTGGATGTGTTCCACGATGCCTGTATTGATAGAAATATTGATGAGCAATTTTTTTGAAATATTTCCCATGTTTCCTTCCGTCTCCAAAGTTTGGAGAATCGTATAGGGTGAGGAAACGATTTCTGGTGCATCAGGTGACAGGATTTGAAAAGGCATCATGTCCGAATAAGATATCAAAACATGATGGTGTGAATCCTCCCAAGGTCACTCTTCTAACCTCATGACCTCCCTAATAGGTTCGTCCATATGTAGTACTTGATTGAGTGGATCAAAAGAAGGAACAATTATGGGAGGGGCAGTGGTACAATTTGCCGAAACCAAAGTGACCGGAGATTCAGATGCAAATTGAATGGCTTGGTAGGTCGATTCAGTTGGTGACAACGACATTTTTTCTCTGTATGTGTCAATGTTTGAAGGAGTCGGTAGGATCCATGGATCGGTTTGTTCATGAGGAATAGATGAAATCATATTGACCATTTGTGAAACCTTCAGTGGCTGAAGAGGGAAACAACCCATGAGGGAAGAAGGCTTCAAAAGACCGGTACCTAAACTGACATAGCAATTAGTTCCACCTCCTACTAGGGGTACAGAGCCACTTGGTAATGGTGAATAATTATGGGTGCAGAAAGACAATTGATACACTACAATAACCTTTCCATCCAATGGAAATTGGATAATGCGAAAGACAGTAGATAGGATGGCTATCATGGCATATGTCCAACTGCGACCCAACAAGATATTATAGTCGAGTTGTTTGTCTACAACTTCTATGTCCACCGTTACAGTTTTCCCATACAAAGTGATGGGAAAACTGGCTAGGTATCCTTTTGGGATAAAGGTGTGGCCTTCAAAATCTTTAAGTGAGTTCGACGGTGGGGAGAGGGTTGGGGAACCTAGTGCGAGCCAACATGAAGTCGACTTGACACAGGTCGAAGCACCTTTGTCGATGACAATTTTGTGTTTACCTTTACCTTTCAAAGTTATATGCACTTGGAATACAAGCTGCTGAGAAAGGGGAGGTTTACACTTGTCCATGTTGAAAATAGCAAGCATGGAATCTGTTGGGTCAATACCTCCAATAGTCGAAAGCAAAGCTTTCCATTGCATTGGGCATGCTTGTAATACTTCGAGCACTGACATAGCCAAGGACGCTTGTGCCAAATCCTCTACAATTTCATATTGTTGGGCGGCACGTGCAGATGTATTGTGTGTTGTGCATCGAAGTGTCCCTTTTGGGGGTTAAATTACAAAGTCCTCAACCGGCCGTTCGATATGCAAATCGTTGGGTGGTGGTGGGTTTTGACCTGAGGTAGGTTCTGTTGTAGGAGTGATAGGAGCTCTATAAGGTTTGGCTCTTGTGGCGAGTTCTATCGTTTCAAATGCGTAAATGGTAGAAGATCCTTCACCAACAGAAGGATGTTGCAAACAATCATTGCCCCCTTACGGGGGTTACATTTGGTTTGCAATAAGATTTTGCTGCTGTTGAGTGGGAAAAGGATTTCTAAGCACAACGAGGGCCTTACCAGAATCCCTTTTGGCAAGGTATTTTATGCATTCCTGAAGCCGTGGACAATGCCAAGTGTTGTGGTCTTCAACATAGAGTTTGCATGGATATTTGGTGGGTTTATCCTTCTCCTCGTCAATAGGCGCAACAACCTTCTATTTTAGGTTGGGCTGCATTTCTTGACTGCTCTTCAAAAGGAGCGGTATTTTTCTTATTCTTCTTGTTCTTGCCACCAGATTTTTGTGTAGACTTCACGAAGTTTATCGTAGTGGCAAGAAGAGTAGTTGTATTGGTAGAGGGGTCCACTGCCAACTTAGCAATGTGAGCTCTGAGTTGTTTTATAGTGGCCCCAGAGGTTGCACCGACAATCCCGTCGGCGTGCACTTCGGGGTGCTGAGTGGCGGAAGCATTGGGGTTACTAGGAGCATTGGGGATTATGTCATAAAGAGTGCTAGACCGTGAATATATCATATCTAAGTGCTGGGAACGACATATGGATTGGTCTTTTGTGACCGCACCACCTAGAGTGACATCCCTAGTGATTTGCGGGAGTAAGGACTTGCAGAACTAGTCCGTTAGAAGAAAGTCTAGGATGGGAGCTTTGAATAACCTCCACCTATGTCTCCGTTCATGAATATGATTAGAGATGTGGGTGGACGTATCCTGATGAAATGAAGTGAGGAGCTCTGTCCCAGTCTCATAGTGGATAAGTAGCTGGAAGTGCTTTAGGAATTCCATCACTAAAGTGTCAAAAGTGTTTACTGACGCACGTGGTAACTGAATATACCATTTTTCTGCGTTGCCAATGAGGGTGCATGGAAAAAGATGTAACCGGACACTATCATCCACCATAGAGTTTGAAACACACTAGAGATGGTAGGTGGTGATATGGATGCCCGAATCGTCCCCTTGTTTTCCATCGAACTTTGGGATGTCTATTGGTATTTTATGTGGGATCGACAGCCATTTTAAGTTGTGTTAGATGGGGTTGTTTTTCAATTTGTATAAGTCAGGTATATCCAATTTTGCCAAGAAAGGCAGAGAGTTAGGTGCCCCTGACTTGGACCATGGTGATGACGGATGACTTGAGGAGCTTTGTGCTCCTCCCATCGTTTGGTTCCCCATATTATACATGGGTTGTGTGGTGTAGCAGTTGCTTTGAGGTATGGTGTTGTAGAGTGGATTTCCATGAGGATTTTGATACTGGGGTATGAAATTGCCCCCAGTATAAGCGGTGCCCCTTTGACTCATTTGAAGATGTGAGTAGGGTGCCCCCATGGACTGGTTGGGAACCCCTTGAGGATTCCCACTCAACACAGAACTAACCATTTTTCCTTGATTGCAGAGGGAACTATTACGTTCCCTACTAGCATGTGCATATTGGGAACCCCCTAGATAAATGAATATGGGGGTTTGAATTGTACATTGGCGGTCAACCATGTCGTTGGTAAACAGGAATCTCGCCCATAGTACCGAATTGAGTGTTATAGGGAGCACTGTATGTGGCACTTGTCGAAGGTATGCAGTTTGGCACCATAGGGGTGGATCCTGGCATTTGTTGGGTTCCACTCATAGAGGGTGTCAGGTGAGTGGTTGTACCTGTGAAAAATGAGATAGCGGGATTCACCATTACTGGTATTATGATGACTATCAACTGGGGAAGTGATGAAGGACCAAAAGTGTCCCTAAAGTTCCATAACCCATGAGTTGGTGACTGGATAGATGGAAATGTTCCAACTAACAAAGCAGGAAGTACAAGTACCACGGGAGCCAAGACAGGTTCCAACAGATTTGTGAGCAGAGGGTTAAAGGGAGGAAGAAATCTTTTGGTAAGTAAATCCTTTGGGAAACTTGAATCGTAGGTTGTCCAAACAGATCCCATGTGAGATCTAGGAGACTGATCCCTCGAAGATGGGGAATCCGATTTAGTTGAACTCGACGGATCTTCCACAATGAGTGGAGGAAGTCCTAACAATCATCTGGAGTGACGAAGCGGGCGGGATGTAACCACGGTGACCATTAATTTTTATCAATAAATTTTATCGTGATATTATTTAAAGTCTCAAATGATAACACTCATGTACCTAAAAAATATAAAAAATACACTAAATGGATCAATAAGCAAACAGAGGGAAACTACCTAGTCTGATAAGCACCAATTATCGGAGATGAAACCCAGTATCTCAATGAATAACAGAGAAGGATGGCCGAATGTACATCTATGGTTACTCTAGAGCTTCGCCCGAACCTCAGATTGAGTGGCCAAGTACTCTGGTGAAGATGAGCACCCTCCCAAAAACTGAAGATAGAGTAGATTCATCCATGTTAGTTACCAAGACAACTCGTCACAGTCACCTTGTGTAAGTCCCTATACGTTTGGCCACTAGAGATACCTCAGACCACAAACACCACCGGGGGGGACATAGTCGTAGACAACACATTGTGTGGGCATGATACCTAAGTCCCTGACTCAGTTCCGAAATCCCCGAAAGGACCCCCAATACACAGAATGCCGAAAGGATTTGTAAGAGAAGGTGGGCTACCTTCAATTACAGTCCGATGTTGTCTCGTATTTTGCTCCACTTTTACTAGAGTGGTCCCTGTAGTATGAGTGTAGAAGGATTTTTTCACTCGTTAACAACACTAGTTTGGTTTTCAACCTTGGGCAGTTCATTCACATGCTTATCCCAAGATCCTAGCCTAGCTAATGTTGGTTTGCTCAAAAGAGTTACTGATTGATTTTTATGTAAATTTTATGTGTACTTGATTATTGTCTTCGATAGGGAAGTTGACATATGAAATATGGTGAGACTCTTGACTCAAAAAATCATGCAAAAACAATGCTCTGATTTTTTTTTTCAATTTAATGCAAACAATCTATATCCTACATATTCATATTTCCACATATTCATAAAAACTACTTATAACCAAAATGAAGCAACTTACAACTAGCTAAAAAGAAGGATGAATACAAATTGTCAATCTTTCTTTCAGGAAAAATGTTTTGAAGTGAGAAAAACCAAAACTTTTTTCCTAAAAATAAATTTCTAGGACACCAATTTTGCTAACATAATACAGTTATAGATCTTATTTCAGCCCATGAGAAGATTTCCTATCCCTTTTGGTCCACAGACGCTGTTGAAAATCACGGTAGTGGGAGACGAACGCTCTATAACAGTGGCTACAGAGAGTTAGTAGGCCCACTGAACAAGCACAATGATTTATAAAGCTCTGTGTAGCCTTCTAACTTGTGTTAGTGTGGGAAATATATCAAAAAGAGGGTTTCCAAGATAATTTTATGAGATGAATGTATACTAGTAAGATGCATCAAGATATGTGGTGGATCAGAAAAAGTATTGCTGAAGAATAGGGAGCTCTTAGAAGGAAGAGAGAACAAAGAAGAGTCTGGGTAAACCGCGAACTATATGTATAGTCCCCAACGGAGTCGCTAATTCTTCTACAGGGTAAAAGGCACGGTGTATGGAGAATGAAAACTACCCTCAAAGGCCTTCCCGCGACCTTCGACAGACTGCAAGATTATCTATAGATGCTACCAAGTTATACACATGTTCATCTATCATCATCAATTAACGAAGTATGGAAAGAGGATTACCTCAAGTCTCCTTCTAGATTTGTTTGGAGATCTCAATGCAGCCAAGAAGAACTCCTTCAAAGCCGGTTCCAAATCAATTCTTGCACAAAGAAAGGTAAACACAATCATCACATACAACCTTGAAAACCAATATATGAATGCACAATGAACATATGTTTGCATACAACTAAACTACTCATCTAAACAAGTATCAAATGAAAAACTCAATGAACAATGTTACCGACACTATGGAGTAGGGAACACAACTACAGTTTTGTATTAACAATGGAAGAGTGATTACAACCATCCGTTGTATTAGTCTTCCTTTGTACCTTCCACTTGTCTCTCTCTCTCTTCTAGCTCACTTCTTCAAGTATGTGACAATTCACAACAACTTAGTAGGCTATCCTTTCAAATGCTCTGACCCCTTTCACAATAACCCTTTCATTGCTTATATAGAAATCAGTTTAGGGTTGCCAAGTTCCTCATAGAGTTCACTAGGGAAAATGCAATGAACTTGCCTTGCTTTTTAGCTCTTTCCCATTTGCCTCCTTTTCTCATATTAGAATTTCTCCAAATAGTTATTTTTGGATGTTTCCTTGCTTTTCTTGAGTAAATTTAGGGACAAATATCTAGATATTTGTGAGTCAATTCATTGGTTTGACCCACTGAACTTCCCTTAGTTTCACTAACGCTGCCCCTGGTCTAATAGCTTGAGTTAGTAGGGTCACTAACGCACCCTTAGGCTTGGTAACAAGCTCATAAAGCAGTTTTTTAGTGTGCAACTAGCGTTAGTGTGGAATCAATGCTTGCAATTGTGGTCTTTTCTTTAGTCACCATGTCTTTCACCTCTAAGTTGATGAGGAGGTAATTATGTTGTATAACAGAAAGGCTAGGAAAAAAAATTGTCAATCCAAGAAATCCTCCATGCCAATGACAAATCATTACCAAGAAACCACATGCATGTGTCATGCACGCCAAAAATAGCAAGGAAATCATACATGCAACTTGGTACCTGTAAGTAAAACCCACTATAATTGTTTCTCCCTTTGTACTCTTGAATTTTCTTACTTTTCCTTTGCCTTCTTTGTCCAAATCCCAAGTATGCCACACTCCTCCAAGAGTTCTCCAAGAAAATTCTAAGTGTCCAAGTATATGAGAGAGAGAATAGAATGAGAGTGTCAAAGACTGAAATCACAAAATCTAACACTGACAAAAGCTGTGTATTGATCCTCATAAGCCTTTTTATTAATGACGTCTCTATTTTCTTCATTTTGCATTATTTTCCTTCCATTTTTTCCACATGCAACCTATGACATTTCATCTTCCTTTCCTCCTATTTTCCATTATTTTCATAAATAAAATGACAATAAATGCCTCATGCCTTTCCAAATCCTTTTCCATTGCCTTTTCCAACTTCCATGGCCATTAACTAATCACAAGTGATCCTAGTCATTGTTTTTCTTCCCAAAGTTTATCTTGGAATACATGTCTGATGACCTTATTATTTTTCCTTCATTAACATTATTACATGGATTTTCAACCTAAGGCTATTAAAGACTCCTCCATGGAACACTATCCTTGATGTTGAATGACACCTACAACCATCACGACTGCTAAAAATCAAAACATATTGCCCATGGAGCTTGATAACTTAGTTTGTTGCAACATTTACAATGAACAACCTACTAAAAAAAAACCAACATAACCAACCTAACAAACATAATAAACATGAGAACCATACTACTTATTGGAACTTTATAACACAACTCATGGAAATATTTACATCCATATACATATACACATATACCAAAATTGTTTGACCTCAACTAAAAAACAAGGAAGGATACATAACATGCATCTGATCAACCATCTCCCATGTAACTTCATCGGGCCCAAAGTGCTTCAATTACACTTTAACCTACTTGATTGCTCAGTTCTCGAGCATGAGAATATTTTTCTACAAAATGCATTGAGGTTCCAGCTGGAATTCCCCCGCTGGTTCCACCTGCAATATAGACCAGTCAATAACATGGTCAACATATTTCACACATATTTTAAGCAATGAAACATGGAAAACATAATGGACGTTCACTATTGGAGGCAGTGCAAATCGATAGGCCACTGGTTAGATCCTCTAAAGGATCTCAAAAGGCCCACAATATCAAGGTTCCAGATTCGCACATAACCCCATTCTCAAGGATCTCTTCTTGGGATTAATGCACAAGTACACATGTTCCCTAACTTGAAACTCCTTAAACAACATGTGCTAATATGCATAAATTTTCTGCCCATCCTACGCTGCCTTTAGATTCTTCTTGATTACCTAGATTTCTGGTTCCATCTCTGCCAACATGTCCAGCCCAATCAAAAACCTTTTTAGGGGATCACTCCAACTTATGGGAGTGTTACAACTCCACCCATAGAGTGCCTCAAACAAACTCACCCTCATTGAGTCCTGATACCCATTGTTGTAAGAAAACTCAACCAATGGAAGATACTCTTCCCACTTCTACTACTGATGCATCACATACATCCTCAACATGTCCTCCAAAATTCTATTGACCTCTCTATTTGACCATCTGTCTGTGGATGATAAGTTATGTTCAAGGCCAACTTTGTACCCAAACCTGGAAATAATTCCTTCCAAAAGTTGGAAGTGAACTTTGCATCCATATTTGACACAATATTCTTTTGTACACCATGCAACCTCACTATGTCTTTGATGAATATCCCTGCTACATCATTTGTTGAATAATTAGACTTCACTGTAATGAAGTGTGCTACTTTTTTAACCTATCCACCACAACTATGATATAATCATGTTGTCTAGATTTCCTTAGAAAACCTGTAACGAAATCCATGGAAATGATCTCCCATTTCCACTCTAGAATCGAAATCGGCTATACTAATCCACTGGGATGCTTACACTCCGCTTTTACCTATTGAAAATTCAAGCATCTAGCCACGAACTCTTCCACTTCCTTCTTCAAACTCGACTAATAATATAACTTATTCACCGTAGTCAATGTCTTCTGATATCTTGGGTGACTTGAATACAATTTAGCATGAAATTTCCTCAAGATAAGCTTCTTGATATCAATGTTTTCCAGCATAGATATCCTGTCCCTAAATATCACTTAACCATTCATTGTGACATGATAGTCCACATCCTGATCACCTATATCCTGATGTAACTTGTGCCTAGGTTCCCTAAACCTGTCATCATGTTGTTCTGCCTATAAGATCTAATCCAGTATATCTATCCCATATGAACTCATAACTGCTATACGATTTACCTATACTCTTCTACTAAGATAATTTTCAACCATGTTCTCTTTCCCCTTGATGTACCCGATAAAAAAGTCAAACTCACTAATCATGGCCAACCATCTAGCTTTCCTGGCAATCTAATTTAGTTTTTCAAATAGGTATCTCAATCCACTATGATCACTCATCAAGTTGAACCACTTGCCAAGAAGGTAGTGTCTCCACATCTTCAAATCATGGATGATTGATGCCAACTCAAGATCATGTGTAACATAATTTTTCTCATTCTCATTCAATTTCCTTAATTCATAACATACCACCTGTCCCTCCTACATCAAGACTCCACGAAGTCCTCTCTTGCAGGAATTTGTATACACTGTGAACTCTTTATGCAGATCTGCAATCTTTACAACTAGAGCATTTGTCAACAACTTCCTCAACTGCTCAAAACTTGCCGCACATTCCTTTATCCATTAAAATTTCTTACCTTTCCTTTGCAATGATGTAATAGGATAAGAAATTTGTGTGAAGTTCCTAATGAACCTCCTATAATAACCTACTAACCCCATAAATGACCTTGCCTCATTGACATTCCCAGGAGGTGGCCATTCCATTATAGCTTTTATCTTTTTTTGATCCACTGCTATGCCTTCCTTGGAAACCACATGTCCCAAGTAATTTACCTATGTTTGAAAGAAAATTAATTTGCTAAGATTGGCATATAATTGATGCTATCTTAGCAATATCAACACTGCTGCTAAATGTTCTCCATGTTCTTCCTCATTCTTATAATATATAAATATATCATCAATGACCACAATAATAAACTTGTCCAAAAAAGGACACATCACACTATACATTAAGCACATAAAATTAGTTGGAGCATTAGTCAAACCAAATGGAACTACAAAAAATTCATAATGCCCATACTTGGTCCAGAAAGCTATTTTGTAGATGTCCTCTTCTTTAATGTGTACCTGATGGTATCATGATCTCAGATCAAATTGTTTCTCCCTTCAAATGGTCAAACAATTCATCAATCCTTGACAACATATACTTATTCTTGATGGTCACCTTGTTCAACTACTTGTAGTCAATGCATAACCAGAGAGTACCATTGTTTTCCTTCACAAAAAACATTGGTGCCCCTGGTACTAACTCAATAGAAAAGTCCACTTCCCTGTGAGGTGACAATTCTAAAATATCTATGGGAAATACATCCAGAAACTGTTGTAGAACTGAGTACCTGTTCAAGACTTTTGCATCCTAAACATCCTTACCTTTATCACTGGAAATATGTATTGCAAATAACACACACTTCCTGCAACTGCTTGCCTGCATAGCTATCACCATTCTAACTGATGTTTCCTTATTGTTACCCTACAAGATCCTCTATTCTCCATTTTCATCTAAGCACTCAATAACATTTTCATAACAATCCACCTTGTCCTATGAAGATACAACCAATCGATACCCAACAACATACTGTATGATCCCAATGGAATCACATTCAAATGCACTGATGTAGGCATACCATTCAACTCAAATGCACAAGATATTACCTAGTGGTGAACTGTTTTCTTAGTAGCTGTAGCCAACTGCACTAACCAAGAATCTACATGCACTTCTTTTTTCAAACTACACTTATCCACCAGGTCAGGATAACATAACTATAATTAGATCTAATGTCAAAAAAAATAAAAAACTTTATCACAAATCTTACCATCCATCTCTATAATAGATGGCTGGTGATATGTCTGTCTATTATCCAACACTGCATAAATCTGAAGAATAAATTTTCCAACATCCCCCACTATCTATGCCTCTTGAGCACTGCAGATTTGCGGTTTACCACCTTGATGTTGTGGAAAATCTCTCTTACAATGATATTTGCCATAAATCCAACACTGTGAAGGATTCCTTCCATCACCCTTGTTCTACTCCTCAAACTAAAATCCATGAAATTTGTCAGATGCATTAAAATTCTTAGGCAGTGCTCCATTCTCTTTGTTACCTATGTCCCAAGGCCTTGTTCACTTCGTACCCCATTTTCCCTTATTCCTATCATTACCTGTCCAATCCTACTTAGTTTCAGATTTGCACTTTAATTTTTCATAACAATGCTTTAGCTTTCTAATAGATTTCTCCAATGATCTAGGCTCATCAAACTCAATCCTCTATTTGAATGCTACTGGAAACCAACTGATGAATTTATAAATATTCTCTTTCTCCTCCTTTAGATAAGGCACATACCTCAACAACTCCAAGAATCTACTAGTGTACTCCTCATCAATCATGGATCCCATCTTCAACTCATAGAATTATATTCCCTATCATCATAGTATCTCTCAAATAAACACTTCTTCCTAAAAAGTCTCTCGAACTCACTCCAAGTTAACTCCTCTTCATGAATACCCTTGACATTCTTTACATCTTCCCATCAAATGTATAATTTAACTTTACGAACGAGCGTAGCTATTCTAGCCTTCGTGTTCTCTGAGTAATCATGTAATATGAAGAACTTGTCCATCCCAAGAAAGCACACTTTTGCATCTTGTGACTTCTTCATTTCTCCATAAAATGTAGGTGGATTTTATTTCTTGAACTCATTCAGAAAATATCCCCTGTTAATCACCCTATAAGGATGCTAGCGATGATGACCGTGGTACATGTCTGAACCAAAACTAGAGTAAAGCCCATGTCCACTACCTCATCTATCAGGTGTATCTTAGAACCTGCCATATATAACTATGTCATCAATATCTCACCCGTGCCCACCATGAAACCTGCTACCATATTATCCATTAATCCTATATGAAGGATGACTGTATTAACCTCTGCTTGTTTTTTCTATGCCCTGGCAAGTCTCTCTTGTGATTGAATGATTCTATCGTTATCTTCTTTGCATCTCCTTGTTTTTTCCTTCAAAATTCTCAAAGTGTCTACTATGTTGGGAGAGTACCCATCACCATGTTGCTCCTTTGATCTATAGGGAGAGTCTCATGAACTATAGTCTACCATTTTTCTAATCATCTTTGATCTTCTTCTTCCTGAAAGTATATCATGTAAGCTAAACCAAAACATAAACATAACCAACATACCTCAGTATAGTCCAGGGGAGGATATTTTGTTAGCAAGATCAACTATATTAGCACAATACATGTATAAACATTATCATAAAAATATATAAGCATCATATCAATCATCTCCTATTTACCATGCATGACAATACCAACTACATACCATGACCTCGTGCATGAAAACCATAACCATGACAATGCATGCATAATAACATATATACATTAACATGCATTCACGACCACCACATCCCAACAAAAATGTCATCAAAATCCACATGAAAATGCAGCTGTAATAATGATCACCACCATGCATACATAACAAGCAAATACATCACAAGCATAATAAACACATATGCAACCAACATGTATGCACAACAAACACATCTTGCCCATCAAGTCCAAGGGTTGAACCATGCTCTAATACTAATATATAACCATCCTCCAACATTTACCCAAGATAACAGGTCCATTTGGGTAAACATGTGACAAAGACTTACTATGATATGATTCAATTCGCCAGGGACATTTAAGGAAGTGGAATTGGCAATGTAACACCCTCCTCCCACATTTACCCAAGCTAACTAGTCCATCGAGGTAAGCATGTGACAAAGAGTTACTATGATGTGATTTAACTCCCGAATAATAGTTAAAGAAGTGGAATTTACTAAAAAAATCCAAACTAGCCTTCCTTAGGAGCTATAGAACCTTTAGGAGCCAACCAACCCCTCAAAGTGCCCAACCCCAGAGACAACTTTCTTCTTGGCTAAAATAGGCCCCTAGTTCCTCCCATGAAAATCTCTCCATGCTAATGAGACCATCAAGTCACTCCCACAACAAGTCCTCCATGCAGCTATGGCCTTTTTCAGGAAATTCTGCCCCAACAACCTTGGGTAATGGGCCACTTTTTTAGGACTAGGACTCAGGCCTCTTCCGAGAACTTCATGAAAATTTTAGAAGTGAAAAATAACAAGATGATAAGGCCTTTAATGAAAAAATTTGAACAAGGACATGACCCCACAAGGCCTAGCCATGACATACATTGCATCAAACACATTACGAACATGTGATCTACAAGTCAGGTAAACACATCTGAGCATAGGGATTTCATAGTTATTTGGGAATCATCAAGAAGGATTTATTCCCTCTCATAATAATTGCATTATCATTTATTAGGTGATATATTCATTATTCATTCATTTACTAATCAAAACATGATGATATCCATAACTCAAGTTTGTCATGAACCATGCTTATAACCATCATAAAAATAACATATAAACAACGATATAATAACTATTATAATCACATAATAACAAGCACATTTACACATAATACATGAGAGGAAAAAATATATTATTATCATATGCAAAATCCAACCAATCCAGGGACTTCCATGTACCACCCGACCATAGATTAGGCTGAACAAAATTTTTCTTTTAGCTAATCACCCTCGTGCCATATTCCTAGGGGTGATTTTAGGGGCCAATGTTCGCCCTTTGGCGAAATTAAGGGGTTTTAATTTTTTAGTGGGCGAATATTTTTTATCATAGTACATTTTTACAAATCACCTCAAATAGCCCACCTTATTTTAAGGGAGAGGGTAAAAAAGGTAAATTTAGCCCTTGAAATTAGGAGTTACAACCTTCCATTCGCCCATTTTCAATAATAGGTTTTATTTAAGTGAATCCATTCGCCCATTTTCAAGAATAGGTTTTATTTAAGTGAATCCTATGGGCCAAAGGCGCAAATACCATATTTATAAAAGAGGTATGGTAAATTAATAAAAATATAAATAAATTAGAGGTATGGTAAATAAATAAAGCAATTTTTATATTTACTCCATAAGTCACCTTATATACATGCAAGGGTGTAAACAAATAAAAATATAAGTAAAGTGGAGGTATGGTAAATAAATAAAACGTCTTCTTATACTTACTCAAAAGGGATGGTAAATAAATAAAAATATAAATAAACTAGACGTATGGTAAATAAATAAAACCTCTTTTTATATTTAGTCCATAACTCTCGTTCTATTTATGAAGGCTCAAGAAAGAGGTTTTATTTAAGTGAATCCTATGGACCAAATACCATATTTGTGAAAGAGGTATGGTAAATTAATAAAAATATAAATAAACTAGACGTATGGTAAATAAATAAAACCTCTTTTTATATTTAGTCCATAACTCTCGTTCTATTTATGAAGGCTCAAGAAAGAGGTTT